>CAUJNA010001210.1:0-99815 GCA_963377175.1 Effrenium voratum
TCCAACATTTGATGGGTTCGACTGAAACTGCCCGGTGCGTGGAACTTTCGGACACATGCCCGCAAGGCATTACATAGGTCTCTCCACAACACAAAGGATCAAGGGCGGACACTGTGACTGGCCCGAGATCGAATGCCAGGTGTCTTATGGTTTCCCTGTAAAACTCACCCCACCATTCACTTAAGAATTCGGCTGTCCAGACGCTGACTTCCCTTCGCTACGCTACCTTAACAAAATACGGACCCATATTAGGAACCGCAGGGAACCCTGTTCATGAGTCCGGAAACATGAAAAGTAAGGGATGGAAATGCATTCCTGACCCTAGAACCTATCTATTTCTCAAAACAGAAATAGGGAACCACAACGTAGTCAAAGACCTTCATCTTGGGTGAGCTTGCGTTTCCTGTATCTAAGCTCGCTACTTATGCAAATAGACCCATCTGTCAGGGTCTATTAATTAGGCTACAACAAAAAGAACACCAACGGGACCCAACAGCTTGGCCCATCTGAATCTGGGGTGACAGAAATCAGTCTGGTTCATGTTTCATGTCTGCCACACAATTTCTGAAGCAGTTTCGAAGAAGACCCCAAATACGATTTGCTATCCTTGTCGCCTGGCCATGCGATGTGGAGCGACCCTGGTCGCGGAATGGAGCAGAAGTAGACTTGCAACCACAACTTGGATCCGCCACTCCTTCTCTGAGTTTTCCGGCTCACTGGTGGTGGGGGGCGCGGAACCTGGCGCGTAGCATGAAACTAGATGGCAACTTCTCCTGAAACAAGAGGACGCGTTTTGGGGTGGTTTCAAGGATGCGTCTGAAAACCAACCAACCTCGCTTGGATGCTGACTTCAGCAGAAAGCAACACACAAGCAACACACACACACACACCCGCGGGCACGGACGCGCAGGCACCCACGCACATGTGCAATGTTGCGTCGTTTCGCACGCCTGCAACTTTCTCAGCAGTGTCACATGATGAATTATCAATGTCCAGCCTGCAAACATCACACCAAAGGAAACTCACTTTCAAGTAAAGGGGCCCATCAAATGCTCAAATCCACCAAAATCGGTGGAGCACGTCGTCATGCTTGATGATGATGACGATGATAATGATGATGATGACGATGATGACGACGATAATAACCTTGATGCTCATCATCCGCACCTTCATGCTCTTCACTAGCGCCATAATCCTCAGCATTTACCACCATCATCCCTTCCTCCTCCTCCTTTGCATCTTGCTCCTCATCTTCATTGCCTTCATCCTCTTCCTCTTCCTCTTCATCATCACTGTTACCATCACAAAGGCCTTGCTGATTGGAGGAAACCATGGGAGGGGGTTAGCCAGGGCACTGTGGACTCCAAACAACGTATCCTCAGATCCAGTTTCATATGTAGCCCATCCGAAAATGCAACATTTGGCTGGTTTGCTCACTTGCAGTAAACTAGATCACCAAACCTGTCTTTGCCAGCCGTTCCGTCCAACCCAAAACCGAGGAGACCCGAGAGAAATCTCGGCGCTTTCGCCCCGCCTGTGGCGCGAAGTCCGGGGGCAAACTCCGGCCCCGGGAGGCCGACAGCGCCGCGTCGGATGTGATGGCCGAGGCAGGGGAAGCCTCCAGGATGTCCGAGCCTAGCGCGGCAAAGGGCGCCCAGGTCCCAGTGGATTTTGGGGAAAAATCAGCGCCCATTTTATGGGGTTGAGAATTGAAGGGACACTTGTTCAAAAGGGAATGGGAACTGGGCGGGGCATGCACCCACAGAGAGAAAAGAACTGGCCCTGACGTGCAAGCGCAGTTTCTGCTTTGGACTGGCGGGACTACCAACCTAGGAGTGCATTTCTGGTACATACATTTGCGCGTACACGCAAGGTCAAAGCGGGTTTTGAACATGGCAATCAAAGTTAAACCTGGGTGCTGAACGTACTCGGGCTGTTGCCCGGGTTGACGCTTGAACCGGGGGTCTGGAAAAAAACATGACTTGGCCTTGGCCGACATTGGTGGTACTCCCAAAGTTAATATGTTCAGATCCTGCTTCATATTTAGTCCACCTGAAAATCTAAAATACTTTTGGAGGGCCATCCATGTATGCCATACAAAAAAAATGTTTCGTCCGTTTGCGATTTTGGCACAAGTGACTTTGTAGGGATCCTTCATCTCGTTCTACCAAATTGCGCAGGCCGGTCCCCCTAAACATTATGAAGGCTCCAAAGGCCTGATCGGGGCGAGTCCAAAGGAATGGTTCGGAGCCACCCTGGTACACAAAATAATTTTGTCAGGCCAATGGCTCCGAATCATTGTCTCGAAAATCATATTGTGTTGTTGTTTGTATTGTTGTTTTCTTTAGATTTCCCTTTCAATCAATCCAGCAGGGGAACAAACACGCTGGAGAAGAAAAACAGTTACAGTCAAAATATGCTGTAGTAGCTGACAAGGGACAATCAGTGAGTACACAGCTTGCCTTTCACCAGGGTTTGTCAAACTAACATCATGCGTCCATGGGCCGTTGAGGTTCCCAGCGGCTCAAACACAACCAGTGTTTTCGTTGATCTTTTGTGGGATATGGACCTCCAAACCCTGCTCACCTGTAGAGTCACATGGATCCCCGAAAACCCTCATTTGTTGAGGAATCTCCTTTCTAGTAGACTCCTTTTTGGGTTTCATGATAAGTTGCAGGATGTTGCAGGATTGAACATTTGCAAACAACAGGCAAGTGCAACAGGAGGATTCGGCCCACATCTGCACAGAAACTGATACTTTCCAACTGTGCCATATACCTCTATATATACCGCACAAACAGAACATCCCAGGCTTTTAGTAGACTTCCATGTGAGGGGGCACCTCCAAAACAAGTTGAAAAACGAGCACTCGCAACCCACTGGGAGGGTAACAAATACGGAGACAGAGCTGGACGTCTCCGAACTGAGCACGGCCTGCGACCGAAGCCGCTGCTTCCTGGCGGGAAACCGAAACGAGATCAGCTGGTTTGTTCCCCAACGGAAGGAGCACGAAGAGGAAGCTTTCAAAAAAAAGATACTCTGTTATCAACAAGGCTGACAGAAGAGAAGGGGTTTGGAAGACAGTCCGCTTGTAAAGACCCCAGGTCATGTTCATGACTGGAAAGCTAGTGGTTGAAGGGTTCGCTTCCCAGGCAGCCAGAGCAGCTCATGACACCAGCCTACGACGTTGTGTTTTGTGCAGACAGGTTAGTCAGTCAATGAGTGTTTGTGAAATGCCGTCCCATGGAGCAACATCATCAGTTTCCAATAAAACTGGGTTGGACAAATGACTTTCTGCAAAAAAACTGCAGGCAGTACCCATGTGTTTCTTCGTGGTCAGTGGTCACATTGCCAGTTTCCGTGAATGAACGTGTTTTTGTTCGCACCAAGAGTGTTCAAGTCTAGCCACAAGCGCAGACGCATACTTTTGTGCCAGCAAACAATAAACAACACGTGCTGGTTGTGTTACAAAATGACATAGTGGCTTGGTGCCTAGCCTGGACCTCAAGGGTGCATCAAAAGGTGCTCCCCTGAAACGCAAGGTCCTCTCTAAAGGTGGACACCCTCCTATTCATCGGTCAGGGGCGTGTCCTATACATATACATAGAGGGCAGCAAACAGGGATTGGGCACGTTGTGGAAGATGTGTCGGGTTTTAGCTAATATGCAAGCACATGCAAATATACTTGCAAACCAATAGAACTAAAACTGCACGTTCCTTGATTCTCTAGTGGCTGTTGTCTCCTTTATATAAAGCGGCAGGCAATTAGAAGGAGCCGCTTGTCTTTTCTTGTTAGATTCGATTTAAAATGCAAGGAACAACTGCTTACTTTAACGATAACTTTAATTGACTTCTAATTAACATCCTATTTAAACCTACAGGATTACAGCTTCCTCGAGTTGTATCTGTGGTTCACTCCTATCAAGGGGCATGCACATTGGAAGAAACAACCGGCTTGTCCTTTATGAGCTTCATTCAAGCTACAATAGAATCCTAATTAAAATCATACTTAGAAAGACATTCCCATTGGAATCCGATTCCAAATAATAATTCTTACTCGATTCGAAACGAAATCACACTTAAACTTAAAGCCTTGCAGCTTCAAACGTTGCAAACCCATACAACTGAAATTGAGCTTCCCTTGCAAACTAGAAGTTTAAATCTGGAATAACACATACCTGGAAGGTAATCCCCATTTAACACCTACTTTGAGCATTGGAGGCTCTAATTTCGAAGAACAACAACCTTGTCTCTCCTTACATAGATTCTCCGAAAAATCCTCATTAAACTCAAATTAATCCTACGTGCGACACAATTCCACTTTCATATCAAATCCAAAATAGTTCAAATTAAAGCCTTGCAAATCAAACATAGGAATCACTTAAAACTGACTTGTGTAGTCCTTAAGTTTCTATTGGCTGTTGTTCGCCAGCTGTCCAAAAACAAAAATACACAACTGCAGACCCTATGTCCGGAAGTGAAAAGTGTAAAACACCTAGGACCCCAAAACTTGTGTTTTGCGGGTTTTCCCTTGAAACCAAACAAAATGGGACTAACAAAAGACCCGCCCTATTGCGGTTGTGTCGTTTTCTGAGGGTACCGTGTTTGGGTTGGAAGCAATGGGAAACCAAAGGCAGCACATTTCGGGGACCCGGCTTCCTTTGCAGACGCATACCTGTCCCCAATTGTTCCATTTAAGGTCATGTCTTCCCTTGGCATTGGCAACTTGCTTTCATGTGCCCGTTTGTGTAGCTTGGCAAGGGGTACGGAGAAAAACATATGTTCAGATTCTGAATCATATTTCGTCTGCACAAAAATATGACATAGTTGGGAGGAAACCCCAGCTAGCGTTACAAAAGTTCACCGGGATGCGTACGCATTGTCGACCAAAAAAAACAGTTGTGTCGGGCTATGCAAGTCTTATTCTCCTCAAGAACCAGGAATCACATTTGAGTCTCCAGAACCTTTTTTGAGGGTACCCTTTTTTGTGTTGTTTACAGGAAATTGCAAACGTAAAACCACCAATGTGGGGTGCTAAAAACGACAAACCATTGTTGGCTACCCTTGGAATACAAACGCGGTTGGTCGAAGCTTGGAGCCTAGAAAAGCACACCCGCAATACGTCTCGACTCGAATCTGCGGGCGCACGCGAGGGCTCGAAAGACCCAAAGTGGCGGCCTCAGTTGAATCCAAAGCGAGGAAATTGAACCGCAGGGTCCCCATTTGCCATTGACGTTTAGTTAACCAACATTTGTTCCACTACGGTGTTCTATTGGTCTTACCCTGACCCCTTTCACAGGTTGCTTAGATGGTCATACAACAAAAATGAGGTTGTGTTGCTATCATCCCTGTAAAGCTGGAACCCCATACGACAACGTCGAGCCTGTGCGAACTTGGGAATTCTGCCCTGCCCTTCTGCCCCTCTCAACAAACACTTTCAAGTGGTCCAACTCAACAGGTAAGCCAAACAAGAGTTCTCTTTGCACATCAGACCGAACACCAAATCTATATGCACTTAGTAAACCCTGTTTGATTGATAAGAGGTGTTCCCTTTCAGAGGAACTCTGGATCACTTTTGGGGAACCACTCCTCTTATCAATCCACCAGATTCATGCAACCGGGCTGAACCAGGGCGACATATGACATATGTTTTGAGGGTACTTTTTCGCCGCAACAAAGGAAAGCCCAAACTTGAGGTTCGCCCATTTAGAGACAACAAATGTGGGAACAGTGGAATCACAAAGCCACAGTGGGGCCTATATTGCCACCCCGAATATCACCACCTAGACTGACTCAAAAGGCGAAGTTTGAAATTGGGCCAATGATGTCATGTTGCTCTTGTCTGTCTTTTTTGTGGAATCCACCGGTCTGCCGATGGACACCCGAATTTGCGCTCCCCCCCCCAAAAGGGTAACCCCTAACACAGGCGTAAATGAGAAGCATGTACTCGCCCAACCAAAATTCGGTCGGGCTACTCATGGGACTCCCCCCCCTCCCAGTTTGGCCGGTCTGTATCCTCTGGATTTGCCTAAGAGGGACAAGCAAATCGGTTTGAGCCTTGAGGGAAAACCAACACAGGGCAACACCCCGTTTGGCGTTCCCCCTATGAGAACCCCGAGCTCCCAGCCAATCATTGGTACCCCAGGCGTAAATGGGCTTGACTTTGAAAAACGAATCCAGGATATTCTTAAACACCCGAAAACCACCCAAAACCCCGCCCAAAACCTACACGACTCCCTGCTCATGTTTCAACTTGGCTTTCTAACTTGCGAAACCGACCCCGAAATCTCGTGCGAAACCTTTGAGGCGTTCTGAGCCCTAGAGAAAGGCACCCCAAAACACCCCGGAACTGAGAAAGGCGGCCCGCTTCGTTCGTTGCCGGTTGCCCTTTTTCCAGTTGCGAGCCATTTCACAAGGTTCCCGATAAACACCGCGAACATGAACCATAGCAAGGAAACTCGCGAAATGCAATGCCCCCGCCCCCCTGCCAACAAAAGAAAAAGGAAGTACGGAGAACCTTGTTGGAGTCTCCAAGCCCCAGCCTCCACTTTGTTTTGCTTTCTGTTTTTCGTTGGTTTCTTCTTTGGACTTCAGAAGCCTTCTGAATTGGGGTCTCCAAACTCCAAAACAAGCATTTGTTTGCATAGGGACCAAATATGGAACAGAGTCAGATGCGAGCCAGGTGACGCCGCGATTTATTGAAGGCAGAAGGAGAAGGCCAACAAGCTCCAGGCGTCTTCTGTCCGTTTTGGAGGGAGCTCCCAAGAGGAAAACCGCCGGGCGTCCCGGGCTTGCTTGTACCCCTCCAGCTCCTTCCGCAGCTGGGCGTTCTCCGAGCGCAGCTCGTGCAGCACCCGCTGCTGCTCCTTGCGACTCAGACTTCTCGGCCTTTTGGTTGGTTCTAGACGGGAACCAACGGATTTAGGTGTCTGGGTTGCTCCAAGCCCCCCGATCAAACGGGTGCTAGACTTTTGTAGGTTTAATTGAAATGCCATGTATGTTGCTTTTGCAAGGTCTTGCCGTGTTTTAAGAAAGTCACTGAACATAGGCCAAAAAGGCAAGCTCAAACCACTGAACAAGGGGAAACATAGCGAAGTTGAGTCTGTCTCTGAACCCTAATTATATTGGGTGGGTTCCTTCCATTGGCAATCCAAAAAGGGTACCAACAAAACACATTGTTGTTGTTGTTGCTGCTGCTGCAGCTGCAGCAGCTGCTGCTGCTGCTGATGTGAAGGAGGAGGAGGATGGAGGACTATGATGAGGAGGACAATGATGATGAAGATGATGATGATGATGATGATGATGATGATGATGATGATGCTGATGATGATGATTAGGATGAAACTGATGATGCTGATGAAGATGATGATGCTGATGAGGCGAATGACAATGATGATGTTGATGATGATGGACGGTGATGATGATGGACGGTGATGGTGAGAGTGGTGATGATGATGACGATGATGATGCTGATGATGATGACGGGCCAACAAGGCGATGTTCAACCAACCGAGAGGGGGACTTAGGGAACCCTGGTTTAACCGACGACCGTCTGGTCGACATCATTCAGGTGGAGATTTGTATCCCGCCAGCTACTCTTGAGGGAGGTTCCTATTCAAATTCACAGCCACTTGAATTATTTGCACTTACATACAGGGAACTCTCAAAGAACACAAAGCAAATGGAAACGAGCCCTGTGAGTCTGAGGTCGCCACATCCAGCTGGAGGACAGGGGTATTTTGGATGTTCATGGCCTGGTCCGCGCACGGATTCACCGGGTGCTCACTCGCGAGTCTCATTCAGGTCTGTCCCCAAAACGATTGGCAAGCCGGTCCAAACATTGGGTTTGGTCGCAGCCACTGAACGAAGACAACAAAAGTGCAAAGGTTGGAAAGTTTGGTTGTTGGACAAGTCGCAAAGCCGGGCTTCAAGTACTGAAAGGAAGCCAAAGCTTTACATGCCCCGTTCGAACCAATATGCATCGTTACCGTACAAGAAGGGCCATTTGACGTTTCCCAGAATGGCCGTTGGCACAGGTTGAGCAACAGTCAAACCTGCTTCCAGGGAGATCCACTGCCTACCAGCCAGGGTAAAAAGAATTTAATACGCAAATATCCACACCTGTGGTGACTACACTTGGCCAGACTTTTCCTCTTAAACTTGGCCATTCTCTGGTTGAACTGGAAAACGAAGGAGACCCAATGGAAAACGCAAGGGAACCCAAGGGACAAAAACATACAGGGCACCCTTTTGCAAAAAGGTTGACTTTAAAGGGTGTTTCCTCTGTCAAAAAAATGAAAAGAGGGTTGCAACCCACGGGTCTGGGAATGTAAGCTTCATCTGCCTTGGCACTATGGGGTTCAAGGGATGCTACCAAGGCACCCCAAACCGACTTGGTACTTGGAAAACCACAATGCTAGGAGTGTCATATTTAGTCTGCTGTACAGTACTAAATTGTTTTGATCTGGCCCCAACCAAAGGACACCCACCAGCCCCAAAAAAAGAAGTAACCTTACGGGTTATCAACAACCCTAAGCACGCGGATCCATTGGGGGCTGCCGGGGGCTTCCAGTGCAGGTGAATTTAAAATTCGTACAAGTTCAGACTTCTACATTCTGCCTCAAAGCTCCGCCCTGCTGGGAGTCCAACTACATCTTTTGTCCCCAACAAACTAAATGGGCACACCTGCAATGTGAACCTTGACATATATACTGACATCTTTGGATGGGCATATCTAAAATTAGTAAGCCCAATGGTGTTTGGCTAACCTCAAAACGCAGATGTTCTTGCTTCTTGAGTGGATTGGCGGTCAGTGCAATCTCAGTTTGGACGTCAACTCGCAAGAGGGCCTCTGCAAGGAAGCCGCAGAAGACCCTCATTGGGGGCTTCCCGGGAGAAAAGAAAGGGCAGCCAGCTCTCCGTGCTCAGAGAAACCCATGCCCGGTGGCCGTCCAGGGCAGGAAGGGTCGCTCACTTTTTGTGCTTGTGTTCCCTCAACCAAACAACACATAGCACATATTGCGGTTTCTCAAAGTAGGAGACGTCTTCTTTGATTTTGTTAAAGGGAAACCAAATGGAAACCACCTGGAGGAATTGGCGCCCAATCCCAATTTTTCGAAGCACCAATACTTAGTGAACAGTATGTAAATATATTTAGAGATCCCATTTGAGAGGTCAACAATCGCCTCAACCTGTGACCGACACACACTCCGCGGCCAACTCCAAGGGTTCGCTATACATTTCTCAAAACATCACCCCTACCAAGGGAACCTCAACTTAGGCGAAAAGGCGATGTTTGCAGCCACCCTTCAAGAAGACGTAATGGGACTCCGCCAAACCTCCGCCCCCCCGGCCCCACACCCTGGGACCGGCGAGCGCGAGCAAGCGGGCGCCTTCTGCGCGTAGTTCAGGGAGTTCACGGACTCTTCAGCGAAGGCGAGGGCTGGGGAGATGCAGGTGACCTCGTCCCATCAGCAGGAAATGAGCTGGAATCCCCAGGCTTCCTAAAACTCGAATTCCCCGCAACTCTGAGGGCTGCCGTTTTTGCCTAAGGTGAAGCCCGATTTGGAGGACTGCATTGCGCCCATCTTAGCGATGCACCGACTGCATGCTGCTTTCTTTACGGACGTTGGAGGAACCACCCTCAGTCCTTGAACATGGACAGTGCCGTGCCTGCACATGCCGTCTGAGGCGTCAGCCCTGGTGTCTTTAAATAGGGAACCCCAACCATGATGGTTGCCCCTTTGGTTTCCCCTTAAAGCAAAAAAACAAAGGTTCCCAAAAAAACTGGCCCGGATAATGAGAAAAACAGACGGCCAAGTGTTGCTGAAGGCTACCCAGCAAGCAACCAAACCCACCCAACCAACCAGCCAACCAACCAGCCAACCAACCAAGCAAACAAGCAAGCAACCAATTGACTAAACAGAGAAACAACAAAAACACACCTGAGCCGTGCCAAATACTCTTGTGTAACAAGCGGTTCTATAAACTTGCTTTCGCGGACCCTTTCGCGATTCTTTCGCGAATCCATGTTTTGCTTTCGCGGGCTTTGGTTTCTTTAGAATTGCTTTCGCGACGCTTTCGCAGCGGACCGTCACACAGCATGCAGGCTTTCGCGGGTCTTTCGCGGCGGGACCTTCTTTGGTTACTTTCGCGATAAGCTTTCGCAAGCTTTCGCGGCCTGCGTTTTGGCTTTCGCGGGGATTCTATAGGACACCCCCCCCTTACTACTTTGTATTGTCAGGGTTTATGGCGCTGCTCACCTGAAAAACAACACATCTCCATATTATGAGGATAGGTCAAAACGAAAGCGTCCCAATGGACCCATTAAGAGGGCCCAAAAAACGCATCCACTTTTTGGACCGCCCGTGGTTGAAGGCCAATTGGCTTCACGCGAGTTTTTTTGTGGTGCACATGACCCGGTTGCAATCCTCCGTGGAAATCGAAGGTTCACCCTTTTGAACGGTGCTTCTAGCCGTTTTGCAGGGTCCACAATCGTGGGAAGCATCCAGAGGGTCTTTCCTTTGGGCCAAAAGAATGACACCCACGTGAAGCACCGATGGGTCAAAAGCTCTGAAGAACAGGGAGTGATAGTTTATAATATCACCAAAGCTCTGACTCCAGTGCACCAACATGAAGCAACAGGTCCGCTTTGGACGCAAGGCAAACCCGCCATTAAACCCAAACCGGAACCGCAGCTGGGGACGTTAGCGTCAGTGTTTGGGGTCGTCACCCAAGCCAACATGCCCACGCCGAGTTCCGGGCCATCAAGCACAAGGATGAGCCCCCAAAGGAGTCCTTGCGCACAGGCGAAATCGAGCGCACATTTTTTGAAAGACGTTGGATAGACTTGGGAAATGGCCCGGTGGCCCCTTTGCTTGACCATCCCTTTTGTGAAAAAACACCCTTTTCAAGCTTCAGCTGTTTCGCCCCCAGTTGTCCAGTTGTTTGTGCATTCTTCCCCCTAAAAAGGATCCCGGGAAAGAATGGGGACGCCCCAAACAACTTGGTGACTTAGTGGCATTTCTCGGGATTCGCGCAGAAACAATACAGCACTTTTGAGCGTGCCAGGGTTGCTGAAGAGCCAACCTTGGCCCAACATACTTTCCGAGGATACCCAAATGTTCTGTTCAAAGAGATAGAAATCCTCGTGAAGACAGGGAAAACATAACCACACCTTCAACTCCAGGGAAATTACAACAAACATAATATGCTCAGATTCCGTACTTCATATTCCGTCAACCTTAACATGTAGCTTAATACTTTGGGAGAAGACCCCAGATGCGTGTGTTCGCTCGTTCCAAGGGATCATGACAGCACGGTGTCTTCATTGGGCACTCACACTCACCACCTTCCATACGTCGCCTCTCGTGGGTCCGCTTTACAGGATTCTTTCCCGCCAACACAAGGTAAGGAAGAGGAAAGGGGATAGTTTCTAACCAGAATGGGCGAAGAGAATGGGAATCAACCGTAGCGACGGTGCAAAGTAGAAGACTTTGCACATTTGGCACTACTTAAAGCTTTAATTAGATACCATGTGGGAACCACTGCTTGCAATGTGAGCAAAAAAAAAAAAACACCAGTGAGAAAGCAACTGCCATGTTGCAGACTCCAGGTGAGCACTACTAATTGGTGGAAAGGCGTGCCAGGAAGAAAAGCATGTGTCTCTAAGTCCGGAAATTAAACACCATTGCGAGGGCTTCCCATTTGGGTCTCCTGTCGAAAAAGAAAACACAAGGATAGCCTCGAAAAAAATGCGCTGAAGGTCACCTAAATGATATGAAGACATTCCATTCTTAGCACCCCAAGCAACCTACAGTTCGGGGAGATTCCAGCAATCCTGGAAGTGCACAACGGGCCTTTGTAGTGCGTCCAACCTCCACAATCGTTAGACAGAGGGTGCCGGGCTTTGCACCCACGACCAGGTTTTGGGGCCCTCATCCGACCCCTGGTGGCCATGGGCAAAAGCGGGCACACTTTTTTCGGTCCAAAACGGTTGGGCAAAGGGCTCGCAACCCACTAGGTGTCTGGGAGTCTGGGTTAACTGGAGCGGCTTCGGCGACAATAACCTCAGTCCTGCAACAGCTGAGTCAGCTTGGAGTTCCGGTAAGGCACGTGCCTCCCAGGCACCCGGATCAGAAGTTTCTCGCATCATGGCCACTAAGGTGCGCAGGAACAGCTGGGTTCCCCACCTGATAGATGTGAATTGTGTCTTCCCCTAGTACGTACTGTACTATAGTGGTGACTGGAAGCACTGGCTTGGAAACATCGGAGTTCTTCGGTCCACTTCACACGGCAGAACTGTCCCTTTCAGCGGGACCAGACATTTTCTCCAAGCTCTCAAAACAGACCGCCCAGTGGCACCATACGGCCCGAAAGAAGCCGTTGCAAAAAGAAAAGCAAACACCCACATGGAGGTGACTCAAGTTGGCGCGTAAAAGGTTTTTGCAACTGAACAGGTGCTTGCTTTTTGGAAAACGACCGAATGATCCTGATGGAACTTGAGAATGAACGTGTGTCCGTGGGTAGTTTCCAGATGATTTTGGGGTGGTACTAAAGGGAATCAAATAGAAAGCACATAACTATGCACAAAACTCCAGCAAGGAGGCTAAGAAACCGCATCACGGGTGAGCTCGTCTAACGTCCGAATCGGTCGTCATAAAGACAAACAGACCAACGCCACCCCATACCATGTTCATGGACCTCCAAGGGGGGATTCTTTTTTGGGATAAGCCTAGGAGCCAAGGATACGCCATTAAAACAGGTTCCATGAATCTCAATATTTGAGATGCGGAAATTCCGTTTTTGCTGGTTTCTATGACCCGACCTTAAGGGTTCAATAAATGATAACCCCCGGTTTTCGCGCCATGACCCATAGGCAAAATCCAACCCATCAGACCGCTGGCGCCTTTCCGGGCGACCCTGGGAGAGCTGGGAGATGACCTGGCGGTGTCCAAACAGCAAGTCTTCGTTGGAATCTGAACAAAGGGCACCAGAAGAATGAAGCATATGGACAGCGTTGCTGTGTGTTGCCTTTGCTTATAAAGCGATATACACTATGAAGCCACCAACCAAGCCAACCCATGTTGCCTCTGCGGTTGAGAAACCAAAAGGAACACCACAATGTTTGAGGCCCCCCACCCGCAAACTACAACGCAATCTCAGATGCAGATGAAGTCAGCGTCAGCTAAACTTCTGTCAAGGATTCCCCCTGTGGACCAAGCCACAAATCAACTATGACAAGTGTGCGCCTTCGTGGGGCTTCTTTACGCTTGTTTTGCCTCCTGCTTCGGTTGTAGCCTGAGCGGTTGTACCCTTAAGGGCCTTAAGCAATAATATGGTGCACAAGGATCTTGCAGTAAAACATTTGAACCAAGCAACCAGGTTCTTTGGCCCTGAATACTAATGCACCACTAAAGGTCTGGGCACCAAAGGTCTGTGCTAAGGTACCGACTCCTGAAAAGCATAAAGTTCAGACACGTAGAGAGGAGCCTCTCTTTTGGACAGATGGGTTTTGCTGATAAAACCGACCCACATATTATTACATAGGATCCTTGTGATGGTTGTCTAAACCTCCTAAGGGTCCATGACATCCCCGGTCCAAACAAGCGACTTGATCTTCTAAGCATGACAAACATCTGCATCAAGTACAGCCATTGGCTCTGGCTTTGTGTAAGGGTATTCTTTGTGGACTGTTTAAATGGAAACCACAAAGGACCCACCCATTCTGGGGGTTCCCTAGTTTTTTGCACCCACACACACAATTCAACTAAAGAAAAACACCCATTTCCGTAAAGGCCATCAGGCCTAACAATCGAAGCATGGCCCAAAGTAAGCATGCGTGGCCTTCCTAGCCTACGGTGAATAAGCAAACAGCTTGTGTTTGGAAGCCTCATCTGAAATGAAACATTGAAACACCGGACAATTGAATTAAAAGCAGCCAGATTCTGTTTGTGTGCATTACTATTCCTGTATATAGGCTATTGAAAACGCTAAGCCCGTAACAAACCACCCCAGTGCCAGGGGTCAAGCCACTAAACTAAGTAGGTAGGACCAAACGTTACCGCCCAACTCGGTTTCCATTCAGAGCCAAATCTTTCTTGGTGTTTCGTTTTGTTCTTGTCAAATCGACTCGGAAGGGGCTCACGTCCCCCAGCCACCAGTCCAAGAAGTAGCTTGAAACTGAATCACTGGCACCCAGTATGCCAAACATGCAATTCGCCCAACAAACACATAAGTCCTTCGAGAGACTTGTACAGACATTTTCACCACAAGCACAAAGCACAAAGCTGCTGGCCTTTGCTCGCCGACATGTTCATGGGTCCTGCCTGGCCCAGGGTGAACAAGGATTTGTTGATCGCCTGGCCAGGATTGGACCGCAAAAGAAGCAAAATTTGGGTGTGTTTTTTGAGGGTGTCCTTTTCTTGTTACGAGGTTTAAAGTTCAAAGGAACATCAAAAGGTTGGGGGAAAATGACCCACAATAATTTTGGCAACAACCACGGACACAGTTGTTCAATTGTTCTAGCGCTTGCTTCACTTGAGTCACGTAAGTAACGTCTAACTCCACGGGTGCCGGTCGGGTCGGGTACCCCGAGCCGACGACGGGTCAGCAACCCCGAGAAGGTCGAAATGCATACCCGCAAGTTTCCGGAAACATGTTCAGGAAGCTTAATAATTGTTTTCCAGAAGCATGCTGGCTTCAGGAAACTCATTTTGCTTTTCAGAAAAAAAATTCGTGAAATGCTACCTCTGAAAGGGTTGTTGCCGAATTCGTGATACCACCCAGTCTTTCCCGCAACCATTTCCTGACACCGCCAAACCTTTCCTGAAACCACCGGCCAGTTTTTCATGAAACACCCCAGCCTTTCCTGATATCACACAACCCTTCCTAAAACCACCCAGCCTTTCCTGAAACCGCCACCCAGCCTGCAACCACACAGCCACGCAGCCTTTCCTGAAACCCCGCCTATCCTGAAACCAAACAGCCTCGCCGGAAACCACGCCCGGCACCTCCTGAAACCTCAAAGCCTCTCCTGAAAGCACCCAGTCTTTCCTGAAACCACCAACCAATCTTTCATGAACCCCCCCCCCCCCAACGTTGCCTGAAACCACGCAGCCTTTCCTAAAACAACCCAGTCTTCCTAAAACCACCCGGCACCTCCTGAAACCACCCGGCCTTTCCTGATTGGGCTTCCCATACTTCCCAACATCATGGGGGGGGCCGCCGCCCCCCCGACCCCCGCTGTGTTTTTAGATTAAGCGTACCTTTGTTTGAATCATCACCCTTCCCAACATCATGGGGGGGGGCTGCCGCCCCCCGACCCAAACCTAACCCTAAATGAACCCTGAATGAACCCCCGAAGCTGGCCCTAAACCTGACCTAAACCAAACCTAAAACCAACCCTAAACAAAACCTAAACCAAACCTAAAACATCCTAAAACCAAACCTAAACCAAACCTAAAACCACACTTAAATCAACCCTAAGGGAGCCCTAAACAAACCCTAAACCTCACCTAAATCAACCCTTAACCATCAGACTTCCAACATCATATGCGACACACACTTTCGTGAAACCCCACAGCCTCGCCGGAAACCACACGACACCTCCTGAAACCACACAGCCTTTCCTGAAACCACGCAGCTTTTCCTGAAACCACGCAGCTTTTCCTGGAACCACCCCAGACTTTCCTGACACCACCAAACCTCTCCTGAAACCACTTCCTGAAACAACCACCCAGCCAGCCTCTCCTGACACCACCTAGTCTTTCCTGAAACCACCCGGCACCTCCTTTTCTGAATCCATACACACTTCCGTGAGACCACACAGCCTCGCTCAGCCTTTCCTGAAACCACCCGGCACCTCCTGAAACCACACAGCCTTTCCTGAAACCGTCCAGTCTTTCCTGAAAACACCAATCACTCTTTCATGAACCGCCCCAGCCTTTCCTGCAGCCACAGACCTCTCAACCAACCCTAAACTGACCCTAAACCAACCCTAAACCAACCCTAAACCAACCCTAAACCGACCCTAAACCAACCCCAAACCAACCCTAAACCAACCCTAAACCAACCCTAAACTGACCCTAAACCGACCCTAAACCACCCCTAAACCAACCCTAAACCAACCCTAAACCAACCCTAAACCAACCCTAAACCGACCCTAAACCGACCCTAAACCGACCCTGAACCGACCCTAAACCAACCCTAAACCAACCCTAAACCAACCCTAAACCAACCCTAAACCAACCCTAAACCGACCCTAAACCGACCCTAAACCGACCCTAAACCAACCCTAAACCAACCCTAAACCAATCCTAAACCAACCCAAACCAACCCTCAAACAACCCTAAAACCACCCTAAACCGACCCTAAACCGACCCTAAACCAACCCCAAACCAACCCTAAACCAAACCTAAACCAACCCTAAAACAACCTCTAAAACAAACCTAAACCAAACCTAAAACATCCGAATCCTAAAACCAATCCTACACCAAACCTAAAACCACACCTAAATCAACCCTAAGGGAGCCCTAAACGAACCCTAAACCTCACCTACATCAACCCTTAACCATCAGACTTCCAACATCATATGCAACACACACTTTCGTGAAACCCCACAGCCTCGCCGGAAACCACGCGACACCTCCTGAAACCACGCAGCCTTTCCTGAAACCGCGCAGCTTTTCCTGAAACCACGCTGGAACCACCCCAGACTTTCCTGACACCACCAAACCTCTCCTGAAACCACTTCCTGAAACAACCACCCAGCCTGAAGCCACACAGCCTCTCCTGAAACCACCTAGTCTTTCCTGAAACCACCCGGCACCTCCTTTTCTGAATCCATACACACTTCCGTGAGACCACACAGCCTCGCTCAGCCTTTCCTGAAACCACCCGGCACCTCCTGAAACCACACAGCCTTTCCTGAAACCGTCCAGTCTTTCCTGAAACCACCAATCACTCTTTCATGAACCGCCCCAGCCTTTCCTGCAGCCACAGACCTCTAAACCAACCCTAAACCGACCCTAAACAAACCCTAAACCAACCCTAAACCAACCCTAAACCGACCCTAAACCAACCCCAAACTGACCCTAAACCGACCCTAAACCAACCCTAAACTGACCCTAAACCGCCTGAAACCACCCAGCCGTTCCTGAAATCGCACAGCCTCCCCTGAAACCAGCACCCAGTCTTTCCTCAACTACACAGCCTTCCCGGAAACCACGCAGCCTTTACTGGAACCACCCCGGACTTTCCTGACACCACCACACCTTTCCTGAAACCACCACCCAGTCTTTCATAAAACACACAGCCTCTGCTGAAACCACCCAGGCTTTCCTGAAACAGCCCGGCACCTCCTGAAACCACCCAGCCTTTCCTGAAACCATACATACTTTCGTGAAACGACTGCCAGCCAGGTCAAGGTGCCACCAACACTAGGTACCTGACCCGCGGTAGCCGACCCAGGTATCTGACTAAACCCTCCCAGGACCTGACCCGACCAACTCCCCTAACTCCACCCCAGCATGCTTTTCAATCGGCCATCCGTCTGCTGAAGGTGCCACTAGCATATGAAATGTTTGCCAGCCATCACCATGTCCTTTTAAACCCAACATGGAGACATACAACGCCCCTTTCAGCACGTAGCAGACTTGATGCTCAACCGAGATTTGAGACTTACGCTCACGGGAGTCCAACGTGGAATCACACTTCATGATACAACATAACGCAGCAGATGAAATTCCGGAGTAACAAATATCCTTTTCCAAAGTGTGGGCTAAACATAAGGGGCGAACTTCATCCCCTCCGAAATGCAACATGCAGATTCGAATCCATCCCCTGCAAACCTTGCGCGTTTTAAAGCTCCGTCGACGGCTTCTTTGAGCCCTTGCCCCCTTTGGGCGAGCTTGCCGTGTGCTTCCTCAGCCACTGTGCCACCTAGCAAGCGGATCTCGCAACCAGTTTCGGCCTGGGGGTTCGGGTTTCACAGGGTTGACACCTTTTGGGACCAGACTTGGACTAAACACAGGCACGGGAACAGCAAAGTCGAATTCGTGGTCCAACAAAGTTGGCATTCGGTTCCATGTTGGTCAGCCCACAGTTTTGGGTTGCTCAACCGAATCGATCGGCACAAATCTAGACACTCGGAGCAACCCTGAAGAGCTCAGGGAGAAGGTAGGTCGGGGAACGGGCTGGTGTGACTGCGACCTACATAATTCCATTTCCAAGCGTCTGAGACAGGTATCGCGTTTGTGTTTTCTTCTTTACACATAGGTTTTGCATGATGCTTGCATTGAACTTATTCTTAGTGATAACTGAATGAGCCTTCTGAGCACGATGCAATGAGATCTGGGTTGGGACTCCTTAAATGCTTGGTCACTTAGTTTGATCGCTTTCAAGTATTCTTTCCAGGCCCCCAAAATAGCGTTTACGTTGATTCTATCCTTAGAAATCAGGGATCCCCAAGTACAAGGCTATGGGTTTTTGCTCGATTTGCCTCGGTGGAGCTGCTGATTTGAGTGCCCCACCGACACATGCTGATAGTACTCCGCATGGTCCGCCTGAGCCATAGGTGCGCCAGCCTCTTCCGCACGGGAAAACAGTTGCGATTTCTTGTGACTTGATGGGCTTGGTTTGCCCTTGAAGCCATGCAAACTGGAAGTCTGGGAAAATTGATTTGTCTCAAAAAAATACGGGAATCCGCAAGGTTACTTGGTTTCTTGCTGGTTTGCCGTTGATTGAAGTCATCCAACAGGGGTCCATTGTGAGAAACTCCCAAATCGGTATTGGAATCTGGGCTTGTTCTCTCGGCGCACCACAGAAGCAACGTGATATTCCATAACCACAGCAACGTTTCCATACCCACCCATTGGTAGATTATTTTGCAGGGAATGGCGCTCCAAAATGGACAAAAATAATCAAAAGGTACCCCTGGCTGTTAGGAGTTTTGGCCCCCATGTTTCACACACCTCCACCATCCAAGGTGCCAGTTGCCGGCCCTGCTTGTCGCGCCTGCCACAGAAGCATGTGCGCTTTTTTGTGCCTCCCCTGCCGGTCCTAGCCAACCGTGGCCCAAAGCTGGGATACCTCAAGAATAACTGTGCTTGACATGCCCCATATTTGGCCTACATAAAATATAACATATGTTTTGGGGGAGACCCCAGAAACTATAACACGATAGTATAGCAAGTAGCAAGCAGTTAGCATGCTCAACTTATTCAACGTATCGGTATAGTCAGCACAACGGAGGGCCCCAATTGGGCGTCCATGTCAGTGTGCTGACTGAGCCTTACTCACCGCAGGACTATCGTCAGTTGCTCGTATGGGGTTGTGATTTTGGGGCTGGTCTAAACACTAACAAAAAACCACAACTTCTGCAACCCCTTATTTTGACAGGACCAAAAGTGTGTCCTGGTTCGAGCTGGCTTAGTTTCTGGTTCAAACACGGACCCCTTGGGGGTTGGTTGATCTTCGACAAGGAAGGGCACCACTGGGGGTCTTTGCTCCCCGGTGAACAGAAGCCTAGGAGACACCTTTCCCATTTTCCCACTCTCACATGCCGCGAAATGACCAACTCGACCCTCGCAGGCGTCCGACTTAGATGGTGTGGGGTTAGCGGCCCTGCTTGTAGTGGCTTATATTGAGCTGTGCTGTGCTCTTTTGAGGGTTCCCTTTTGGGGGTTTGTTTAAGGGCAACACCACCAATTTTTGGGGGCCTATTTTGACGCACACCCATACTATGAATTATGGGGTTCAACTGGGTAAAACTAGATAATTTCTGGAATTGCCAACCACTTGGCACCTCCCGGACAACGAAGCGGAATCCATGTCCACTAGGGAACCTTTCAACTGCTTGCCCAATACCTGCGCCACAAATTGATAGAGGACGACTCCTTGCAACAAGTCTGATCTTGTTGGCCCCTGAAAACTGCACAGGGTAGTCTTACAAACGTACTGAGTTTGCTAGCCAGAAACAGCTTGAAGTGTTTGTACCTTGACTAAAATGAAGAAGAAACATGAACAGTTCAAAGTTTAAGCTTAAACCTACTCTCCTGCAACATGGAGCCAATTACCCCATCAAGTGGTTGACTGGAGAAAAACCCTTGTGCCCTTTTTGGGAAGGGTGTTGGGACCCTCAGTGCCTTCTGCTCATCTTGGCCGGTGCGTCGAAGGCCCGAGTCGGCCCCAGTCAGGAGAGTCGAGGGTCGCGCCTGGCGAGGTCCGTCCACTTGGCCAGCGCCTTGAGCACTGGCAAATGGCCCTTGCCTCGTCTCGAAAGGGAGCGAAGTACCTCTGCTCCTTTTGCAGTCAGTTCCATGAAAAGATGGGCAGCCCCCTTTTGGTTTTCAGCTTGAAAGGGAAACCCCTACACCAATCACCGGGTGGCTGGACTGCTGGTTGTGTTTGTGTCTCTGTTCTCTGGCCAAACTTGGACTCCGAAAGCCATACTTCATGGTTGATTCTTAGGGTTCACTTGCGGACATAGTCTACGCTTTGAAACCATCTTATATCAACAAGTTCAATAAAACCATGAATCCCACTTGAACCTAGGTGATGCAGCAAGCTAAGCACACAAACAAAGGCCACCACATTGGCTTGGTGATGGTGACTGTTTCAAGCTTTGTGGACTCACCAAACAAAACTCCAGCTGCTTATTTGCCACTGAACTAGTCTTCTCAAAAAGTAGCAAGCAACTGGGAACTTGACCAGTGAGGCAACCCCCGAGCCAGGTTTTCGTCCAGGCTGGCAGCAGTGCCGGACGAACCCAGTGAGGGACCTACCCCTCAAAAGCGAACTGGAAACAGCAATGGGAATTCATCCCGTGATCTTGGAACAATATCCCAATTGAATGGTCGTTTGAGGAACAAACAACGCATGCTGCATGACAAAGAATGCAAAGAATCTGTCGACTCGCGTTGGCGTGAGCAAGTGCATCCACACATGCCAAGCTGCTTGCAGCATGCACCGCTGCATTCTGAAAACCTGCATTCAGAAAACGGCTCTGGATCCGTTTCTCAGCTGTCCAAATCTCTGAGGCCTGGTCCTTAAGAAAAAAACTCTAGCTGTTTCCCGCCCTTAGCGCGGTTTTCTGGTAAGGATGCTTGAAAAGGAAAGTTACCCCTTAATACGTTGGCTATAACCATGGGGATTTAAGAGATAACTCTCATCCCGGTGAGAACCATTGTGAACACCTATGAATCTTTACAACTTGATCTGGGATGTCATGTTTGCGGGTGCCATTTGTTGAGTGGCCTCAGAGCAAATCAACAGGCAAACCACTAGTTTGAGAGTCCCCCTATTTCGACACGTACCCATCCCGACCATGTAGGCATTTGTCTGAATGCCCAGCCTTGCCCACCCCTACCTCAAGTAAGCCTCACGCACAACACACACACACACACACACGCACACCAAAACATACATTTCAGTTTGGGTGACCCGTTGAATGGGCAACACCTTGCATCCTTTCGGATGCTAACTACACCCAGGTATGCTTTAAAAGAGGTAGCCCAAAATGTGGAGTTTCCATTCGGTTTCCCTTGACCACTCCGAACGGGCTATCCTAAAAAAAGGGAACCACACATTTGTGTGGTTTTGTGGAAGCTGGCACCCCCTTTTTAACGGCCTGTAAAGCTCTGCGGCCAACGGAAACCGCCGGCTTTTTGACGTTTTCCCTTCCAAGGAAACTCCAAGACATCGGATCCAACTCCGCCTTGGGCGGACTGGGGCGCATGGAGTTGCAGCAGCGTCTCCATCCTGAAATGCCGAGGTGCTTGAAACATGGTGAACCTGCCGGTTAAAAGGGAGGACCCCAAAGACAGAAAAAGACATATCTGACAAAAACTCATGTGGGAGCCTTTTTCAAAACAGGGCTGGTAGGTGTTGTTCTTGGTCAGGGAGCAGCATGGTAACTATCTAGCACCCAGTATCTAAAGGAAAACCAATAGGGCTTTGGAGCGGCTCGGCACTCAAAAATGGCCATACTTTTCACTTATTTCTGACCATACGCATTTTGCTTATATTTGTCCATCAACTTCCCTTATTTATGACCATGGAATTCACTTACTTGTGACCAGGCGACCAAAGTATCATGCTTCAAGCACCAGGAGAAAGTGCCACGCTGCCATCACTTCCCTTATTTATGACCATGGAATTCACTTACTTGTGACCAGGCGACCAAAGTATGCTTCAAGCACCAGGTGAAAGTGCCACGCTGCCATCGCTAGTCAGTCAGGTGTCTATGACCGGGAAGGTGTCGAGCAATGACCGTGAAGGCTGCGGGGAAAGACCGGGAAGGCCTCAAGGAAGCAGCAAAGACTGGGAAGACCCTGGAGAAGACAGGGAAGGCGTCCAAAAAAAACCGGGAAGGCTGGCTTTGCCATCGAGCATTCAGTGCGTTTGTCACAAGCGCACTGCATGTGTCAGATCTATGCAGACCCATGACCTGCGGCCGCGCCGCTTCTGCGGCTGGGGTATTTCTGTGGCCTCCTGGGGTCGGGGAAGGGGGGGGGTCGCTGACTGCTTCGGAAACTATGCTTCGGAATCTGGCTGTGGAAAGTATGCTCCAAACATCAGGAGAAAGTGCCACGCTGCCATCGCTAGTCAGTTAGGGGTCTATGACCGGGAAGGCGTCGAGCAATGACCGTGAAGGCTGCGGGGAAAGACCGGGAAGGCCTCCAGCAAGCAGCAAAGTCTGGGAAGACCCTGGAGAAGACAGGGAAGGCGTCCAGGAGGGACCGGGAAGGCTGGCTTGCCATCGAGCATTCAGTGCGTTTGTGACAAGCGCACTGCGCGTGTCAGATCTATGCAGACTGCTGGCGGACCGAAGCCGGAAATACGCCCAGCCAAAGGCCCAGGTGGGCAACCTGGAGGGACGCTGCGGACAAAAGACCGGGCAAGTCTAGCCACAGCCAGGACCGGGGACCGGGAAGGCGTCGAGCAGTGATCGGGCCTCGAGCAAAGACCGGGAAGGCTGCGGGAGAAGACAGGCGCTGCCATCGCTAGTCAGTTAGGTGTCTATGACCGGGAAGGTGTCGAGCAATGACCGTGAAGGCTGCGGGGAAAGACCGGGAAGGCCTCAAGGAAGCAGCAAAGACTGGGAAGACCCTGGAGAAGACAGGGAAGGCGTCCAAAAAAAACCGGGAAGGCTGGCTTTGCCATCGAGCATTCAGTGCGTTTGTCACAAGCGCACTGCATGTGTCAGATCTATGCAGACCCATGACCTGCGGCCGCGCCGCTTCTGCGGCTGGGGTATTTCGTGGCACTCAGTCTACCATTTCTTGCGCGGCCCTGCCCCCCCCCCCCAGGACCGGGAAGGCATCGATCTGGGAAGGCCCCGGGAGAAAACCGGGAAGGCGTCGAGCAAAGACCGGGAAGGCGTGGAGCAATGACCGGAAGAAGGCGTCGAGCAAAGACCGGGAAGGGCGTGGAGTAATGACTGGGAAGGCGTCGAGCAAAGACTGGGAAGGCGGCGGGGAAAGACCGGAAAGGTGTCGAGCAATGACCGGGCAGGCGTCGAGCAAAGACCGGGAAGGCCCCGGGAGAAGACCGGGAAGGCGTCGAGCAATGACAGGGAAGGCGTCGAGCAAAGACCGGGAAGCCCCTGGAGAAGACCGGGAAGACATCGAGAATGACCGGGAAGGCAGCGGGGAAAGAGCGGGAGGGCTGCGGGGAAAGACCAGGAAGGCTGCGGGGAACGACCGGGAAGAGGTGTCGAGCAGCGACGGGGAAGGCTGCGAAGAAAGACCGAGAAGGCTGCGGGGAAAGACCGGGAAGGCGTCGAGCAAACCGGGAAGGCCCCGTGAGAAGACAGGGAAGGCGTCGAGGAAGGACAGGGAAGGTGTCGAGCCGGGAAGGCCCCGTAAAAAAACCGGGACGGCGTTAAGAAAGGACCGGGAAGGCCCCGGGACAAGACCGGGATGGCGTGGAGCAATGACCGGGAAGGCGTCCAGCAAAGACTGGGAAAGACCGGAAAGGCGTCGAGCAATGACCGGGCAGGCGTCGGGAAGGCGTCGAGCAATGACCGGGAAGGGGTCGAACAAAGACCGGGAAGGCTGCGGCGAAAGACCGGGAAGGTAACGAGCAATGACCGGAAGGTTCCGGGACAAGACCGGGAAGGCGTCGAGGAAGGACCGGGAAGGCTTCGCGCGAAGACCGGGAAGGCCCCGAGGGAAGACCGGGAAGGCCCTGGGAGAAGACAGGGAAGGCGTCCAGGAAGGACCGGGAAGGCGTCGAGGAAAGACCGGGAAGGCCCCGGGAGCAGACCGGGAAGGCGTCGAGCCGGGAAAGCGTCGAGCAATGACCGTGAAGACGTCGAGCAATGACCGGGAAGGCGTCGAGGAGAAGACCGGGAAGGCGTCAGCCATGACCGTGAGGCTGCGGGGAAAGACCGGGAAGGTGTCCAGGAAGGACCGGGAAGGCCCCGGGAGAAGACCGGGAAGACGTCGAGCAATGACCGGGAAGGCTGCGGGGAAAGACCGGAAGGCGTCGAGCAATGACCGGGCAGGCGTCGGGAAGGCGTCGAGCAATGACCGGGAAGGGGCCGAACAAAGACCGGGAAGGCTGCGGGGAAAGACCGGGAAGGTAACGAGCAATGACCGGAAGGTTCCGGAACAAGACTGGGAAGGCATCGAGGAAGGACTGGGAAGGCGTCGCGCGAAGACCGGGAAGGCCCCGAGGGAAGACCGGGAAGGCCCTGGGAGAAGACAGGGAAGGCGTCCAGGAAGGACCGGGAAGGCGTCGAGGAAAGACCGGGAAGGCCCCGGGAGCGGACCGGGAAGGCGGGAAAGCGTCGAGCAAAGACCGTGAAGACGTCGAGCAATGACCGGGAAGGCGTCGAGGAGAAGACCGGGAAGGCGTCGAGGGAAGACCGGGAAGGACCCGGGAGCAGACCGGGGAAGGCGTCGAGCAATGACCGGGAAGGCGTCGAGCAATGACCGTGAAGGCTGCGGGGAAAGACCGGGAAGGTGTCCAGGAAGGACCGGGAAAGCGTCGAGCAAAGACCGGGAAGGCCCCGGAGAAGAACGGGAAGGCGTCAAGGAAGGACCGGGAAGGCGTCGAGCAAAGACCGGGAAGGGCCCGGCGTCAAGGAAGGACCGGGAAGGCGTCGAGCAAAGACCGGGAAGGGCCCGTCGAGGAAGGACCGGGAAGGTGTCGAGCCGGGAAGGCCCCGTAAAAAAACAGGGACGGCGTTAAGAAAGGACCGGGAAGGCCCCGGGACAAGACGGGGATGGCGTCGAGGAAGGACCGGGAAGGCGTCGAGGGAAGACCGGGAAGGCTCCGGGAGAAGACAGGGAAGGCGTCCAGGAAGGACCGGGAAGGCCCCGAGCAAAGACCGGGAAGGCCCCCGGAGAAGACCGGGAAGGCGTCGAGCAATGACCGGGAAGGGGTCGAACAAAAGACCGGGAAGAAAGACCGGGAGGGCTGCGGGGAAAGACCGGGAAGGTGTCGAGCAATGACCGGAAGGTTCCGGGAGAAGACCGGGAAGGCGTCGAGGAAGGACCGGGAAGGCGTCGCGCGAAGACCGGGAAGGCCCCGAGGGAAGACCGGGAAGGCCCGGGAAGGCCCCGGGAGCAGACCCGGGAAGACATCGAGAATGACCGGGAAGGCTGCGGGGAAAGAGCGGGAGGGCTGCGGGGAAAGACCAGGAAGGCTGCGGGGAACGACCGGGAAGAGTCGAGCAACGACGGGGAAGGCTAAGGCTGCGGGGACAGACCGGGAAGGCGTCGAGCAAACCGGGAAGGCCCCGACAGAAGACATGGAAGGCGTCGAGGAAGGACCGGGAAGGTGTCGAGCCGGGAAGGCCCCGTAAAAAAGAACGGGACGGCGTTAAGAAAGGACCGAGATGGCCCCGGGACAAAACCGGGATGGCGTGGAGCAATGGCCGGGAAGGCGTCGAGCAAAGACTGGGCAGGCTGCGGGGAAAGACCGGAAAGGCGTCGAGCAATGACCGGGCAGGGAAGGCCCCGGGAGAAGACCGGGAAGGCGCCGAGCAATGACCGGAAAGGGGTCGAACAAAAGACAAAGACCGGGAGGGCTGCGGGGAAAGACCGGGAAGGCTGCGGGGAAAGACCCGGAAGGTGTCGAGCAATAACCGAAAGGTTCCGGGAGAAGACCAAAAAGGCGTCCAGGAAGGACCGGGAAGGCGTTGCGCGAAGACCGGGAAGGCCCCGAAGGAAGACCGGGAAGGCCCCAGAGAAGACAGGGAAGGCGTCCAGGAAGGACCGGGAAGGCGTCGAGGAAAGACCGGGAAGGCCCCGGGAGCAGACCGGGAAGGCGTCGAGCAATGACCGGGAAAGCGTCAAGCAATGACCGTGAAAACGTCGAGCAATGACCGGGAGAAGACCGGGGAGGGCGTCGAGCAATGACCAGGAAGGCGTCGAGCAATGACCGTGAAGGCAGGAAGGGGAAAGACCGGGAAGGCGTCGAGGAAGGACCGGGAAGGCCCCGGGAGAAGACCAGGAAGGTGTCGAGCAATGACCGGGAAGGCTGCGGGGAAAGACCGGGAAGGCTGGAAGGCAAGACCGGGAAGGCGTCCAGCAAAGACCGGGAAAACATCGAGCAAAGACCGGGAAGGCGTCGGCAGAAGACCGGAAAAGCGTCGAGCAATGACCGGGCAGGCGTCGAGCAAAGACTAGGAAGGCTGCGGGGAAAGACCGGAAAGGCGGCGAGCAATGACCGGGCAGGCGTCGAACAAAGACCGGGAAGGCCCCGGGAGAAGACCGGGAAGGCGTCGAGCAATGACCGGCAGGGGGTCGAACAAAGATCGGGAAGAAAGACCGGGAGGGCTGCGGGGAAAGACCGGGAAGGCTGCGGGGAAAGACCGGGAAGGTGTCGAGCAATAACCGGAAGGTTCCGGGAGAAGACCGGGAAGGCATCGAGGAAGGACCGGGAAGGCGTCGAGGGAAAACCGGGAAGGCTCCGGGAGAAGCCAGGAAGGACCGGGAAGGCCCCGAGCAAAGACCGGGAAGGCCCCCGGAGAAGACCGGGAAGGCGTCGAGCAATGACCGGGAAGGGGTCGAACAAAGACCGGGAAGAAAGACCGGGAGGGCTGCGGGGAAAGACCGGGAAGGCTGCGGGGAAAGACCGGGAAGGTGTCGAGCAATGACCAGAAGGTTCCGGGAGAAGACCGGGAAGGCGTCGAGGAAGGACCGGGAAGGCGTCGCGCGAAGACCGGGAAGGCCCCGAGGGAAGACCGGAAAGGCCCCGGGAGAAGACAAAGAAGGCGTCCAGAAGGACCGGGAAGGCGTCGAGGAAACCGGGCAGGCCCCGGGAGCATACCGGGATGGCGTCGAGCAATGACCGGGAAGGTGTCGAGCAATGACCGTGAAGACGTCGAGCAATGAGGCGTCGAGGAGAAGACCGGGAAGGCGTCGAGGGAAGACCGGGAAGGACCCGGGAGAAGACCGGGGAAGGCGTCGAGCAATGACCGGGAAGGCGTCGGGGAGAAGACCGGGAAGGCGTCGAGGGAAGACTGGGAAGGACCCGGGAGAAGACCGGGGAAGGCGTCGAGCAATGACCGGGAAGGCGTCGAGCAATGACCGTGAAGTCTGCGGGGAAAGACCGGGAAGGCGTCGAGGAAGGACCGGGAAGAAGACCGGGAAGGTGTCGAGCAGTGACCGGGAAGGCTGCGGGGAAAGAACGGCTGAGGGGGAAAGACCGGGAAGGCGTCGAGCAAAGACCGGGAAGGCGTCGAGCAAAGACCGGGAAGGCCCCGGGAGAAGACCCGGAAGACGTCGAGCAAGGACCGGGAAGGCGTCGAACAAAGACCGGGAAGGCCCCGGGAGAAGACCGGGAAGGCGTCGAGCAATGACCGGGAAGGGGTCGAACAAAGACCGGGAAGAAAGACCGGGGGGCTGCGGGGAAAGACCGGGAAGGCTGCGGGGAGCAAAGACTGGGCAGGCTGCGGGGAAACACCGGAAAGGCGTCGAGCAATGACCGGGCAGGGAAGGCGCCGGGAGAAGACCGCAATGACCGGAAAGGGGTCGAACAAAGACCGGGAAGAAAGACCGGGAGGGCTGCAGGGAAAGACCGGGAAGGCTGCGCAATGACCCGGCAGGCGTGGGCAGGCGTCGAACAAAGACCGGGAAGGCCCCGGGAGAAGACCGGGAAGGCGTCGAGCAATGACCGGCAAGGGGTCGAACAAAGACCGGGAAGAAAGACCGGGAGGGCTGCGGGGAAAGACTGGGAAGGCTGTGGGGAAAGACCGGGAAGGTGTCGAGCAATAACCGGAAGGTTCCGGGAGAAGACCGGGAAGGCGTCGAGGAAGGACCGGGAAGGCGTCGCGCGAAGATCGGGAAGGCCCCGAGGGAAAACCGGGAAAGCGCCTGGAGAAGACAGGGAAGGCGTCGAGGAAGGACCGGGAAGGCCCGGGAGAAGACCGGGACGGTGTCGAGCAATGACCGGCAAGGGGTCGAACAAAGACCGGGAAGGCTGGGGGGAAAGACTTGGGCTGAAGCGCACAGTGCGCTTGCAGTAAGCACACTGCGTGCTCAGCACCAATCTCCAAGGCTCTGCTCGGACAGGGCCCAAGACCTTGCTGGCTGCGCTTGCCGGTTGCTCCCCCTGACAAAGCCCTGTGACGCCTGGTCTCGGTCGGAGCGTCGAGGAAAGACCGGGAAGGCCCCGGGAGCAGACCGGGGAGGCGTCGAACAATGACCGGGAAAGCGTCGAGCAATGACCGTGAAAACGGAGAAGACCGGGATGGCGTCGAGGGAAGAAAGGGAAGGACCCGGGAGAAGACCGGGGAAGGCGTCGAGCGATGACGTCAAGCAATGACCGTGAAGGCAAAAAGGGGAAAGACCGGGAAGGCGTCGAGGAAGGAGCGGGAAGGCCCCGGGAGAAGACCGGGAAGGTGTCGAGCAATGACCGGGAAGGCTGCGGGGAAAGACCGGGAAGGCTGGGGGGAAAGACCGGGAAGGCGTCGAGCAAAGACCGGGAAGGCGTCGAGCAAAGACCGGAAAGGCCCCGGGAGAAGACCGGAAAGGCGTCGAGCAATGACCGGCAAGGGGTCGAACAAAGACCGGGAAGAAAGACCGGGAGGGCTGCGGGGAAAGACCGGGAAGGCTGCGGGGAAAGACCGGGAAGGTGTCGAGCAATAACCGGAAGGTTCCGGGAGAAGACCGGGAAGGCGTCGAGGAAGGACCGGGAAGGCGTCGAGCAAAGACCGGGAAGGCCGCGAGGGACAACCGGGAAAGCTCCAGGAGAAGACAGGGAAGGCGTCGAGGAAGGACCGGGAAGGCCCGGGAGAAGACCGGGACGGTGTCGAGCAATGAGCGGTAGACCGGGAAGGCTAGGGGGAAAGACTTGGGCTGAAGCGCACAGTGCGCTTGCAGTAAGCACACTGCGTGCTCAGCACCAATCTCCAAGGCTCTGCTCGGACAGGGCCCAAGACCTTGCTGGCTGCGCTTGCCGGTTGCTCCCCCTGACAAAGCCCTTACCAAACATCTTCATGCCGACCTCTCACCTGTGACGCCTGGTCTCGGTCGGAGCGTCGAGGAAAGACCGGGAAGGCCCCGGGAGCAGACCGGGAAGGCGTCCAACCAGTGCGCTTGCAGTAAGCACACTGCGTGCTCAGCACCAATCTCCAAGGCTCTGCTCGGACAGGGCCCAAGACCTTGCTGGCTGCGCTTGCCGGTTGCTCCCCCTGACAAAGCCCTTACCAAACATCTTCATGCCGACCTCTCACCTGTGACGCCTGGTCTCGGTCGGAGCGTCTTTCCGGGAGCAGACCGGGAAGGCGTCCAACAATGACCGGGAAAGCGTCGAGCAATGACCGTGAAAACGGAGAAGAGCGGAATCGCGTCGAGGGAAGACCGGGAAGGACCCGGGAGAAGACCGGGGAAGGCGTCGAGCAATGACGTCGAGCAATGACCGTGAAAGACCGGGAAGGCGTCGAGGAAGGACCGGGAAGGCCCCGGGAGAAGACCGGGAAGGTGTCGAGCAATGACCGGGAAGGCTGCGGGGAAAGGCCGGGAAGGCTGGGGGGAAAGACCGGGAAGGCGTCGAGCAAAGACCGGGCAGGCGTCGAGCAAAGACCGGGAAGGCCCCGGGAGAAGACCGGAAAGGCGTCGAGCAATGACCGGCAAGGGGTCGAACAAAGACCGGGAAGAAAGACCGGGAGGGCTGCGGGGAAAGACCGGGAAGGCTGCGGGGAAAGACCGGGAAGGTGTCGAGCAATAACCGGAAGGTTCCGGGAGAAGACCGGGAAGGCGTCGAGGAAGGACCGGGAAGGCGTCGCGCGAAGACCGGGAAGGCCCCGAGGGAAAACCGGGAAAGCCCCAGGAGAAGACAGGGAAGGCGTCGAGGAAGGACTGGGAAGGCCCGGGAGAAGACCGGGACGGTGTCGAGCAATGACCGGGAAGGCTGCGGGGAAAGACCGGGAAGGCGGGGGGAAAGACTTGGGCTGAAGCGCACAGCGCGCTTGCAGTAAGCACACTGCGTGCTCAGCACCAATCTCCAAGGCTCTGCTCGGACAGGGCCCAAGACCTTGCTGGCTGCGCTTGCCGGTTGCTCCCCCTGACAAAGCCCTTACCAAACATCTTCATGCCGACCTCTCACCCGCTGTGTGCAACCTGAACGCATGTGCGCGCGCATCTACGCAGCACGGTCACTACTAAGTGGACAAACATGGTCACAAATGAGTAGCACCCTATGTTCAGAAATGAGACAAAACATATGGTCAGATTTGAGTGGAAATTATGGTCAGAAATGAGGTGTGTACCGGGGTGACCTCCGAGCGTCGGTTTTATGCTCTCCTGCCTGCTCAACGTCCCAAATGAAAAGTTGGGAACCCTCCTGGCTTCGCGTCTTAGGAATTCCACCTTCGACAAAGCAAGGATGAGTTTGTCAATCTCTTGGTCAGCCACCGCGACCTGCAAAAGGGAATTGACAAGGTCCTTGGCGGTTGTCTCAGTTTCTAGCAGAAACTCTTTGTCTTCAGTCTTCAGAGCTTCAACTGGACAGCCTCAGTTGCCTTGGCTTCATTGGGCTCTGAAAGGCGGATGGCGGCTTTCACAAGGGCGGCGTCATCCAACGCACCTTCGTCCGCTGACTCCGCCTGCGTCGCCGCAGCCGTGTTGTCGGCTTTCTTGGTTAGCTTGTCCCAGATGGGCTTGAGCACCTCGCGCTCGAGAAGGGCATTCACGTCAAAGTTGGTGTGCAACACGCTCTTCACCTTCTCGTCGTACTTCTTGGTGTAAATGAGATCTGCCAGAAATTCCGCAGCCTCTTGACTGGCTGGCTGCAGCGCCCCCAGCCTCGATTTGTTGGCCACGACTTTCACGGATTTGCCTCGGCGCCATGTCCAGATCATTACAATGTCATGGGCGACACTTGAATCACCAATTGCAGTCAAAATGCTAGGGTCAAGTTCATTGTCAGGGATATTGTAGAGCGTCTCCCGCGAGAAGAGAAGGCCACCAGCCATTGCCTTGCGCCACGTCTCCTGAGTGGAGAGTTTCTCCCGGATGCGTTTTGCGTCCTCACATGGCAGGCTCTTGTGAGCCAACAGCATGTCCAGGATCTCATCTTTCAGGACATACTTCCATGCCCACATGTGGAACAGCCTCAGAAGCAGTGCGCCCCCATCAATCAAGGCAAAACCTAAGCCAAAAGCAGCAGTGCTAGGAGTCAGGCCCTTTGGAATTATTCCCACGGGTGTTCTTGCCGGCCAACGCCTGGGGGTTGAGCTCGCCTTGCTTGAAGATTTTGTTCAACGCCGCATCCATGAGGGCATCGAACACCCACTTGACGCAAGGCGGTTGCTTCTTGCAAGCAGTGGCAAGGTCTCGCAAAACATATATGGACTTGATGGGACTTCGCTTTCCGAAGAGCTCCTCAGAAAGCAGGACGTCCTCTCGGAAAGAAGTGTCGCTGAGCAAGGAATTCCACAGAGCCATCAAGACTTCGAGGAAGGACTGCGTCACTGCCTCCCCCGATGTCACCGTCAAGTTGGCAGACAAGATCTCGAAAAGCTTCTTAGTCGTCAGCTTGGTCTTGGAAGCTGATTCGTGATTCTGCTTGAAGGACACTATTTGAAAGATGCGTTGCACAGGGCTGTAGTACATGGTCTCGTAGCTGGTCCCAACATCCTCCCTTTGCTTGGCCGCTTCCCAGAACAAATTCCGCCCGGGCTTGAAGCGGCAATCGATCGTGGAAGACAGCCATGCCCTTCTCCATTCCTGCGCTGGCAACTCAATGCTTGGCTAGTAATGTATTTAGGGGCCAAGACAGCGACGGCGCCGGCCTCCTGGTACTTGTCTTGCTGCAAGTCCCTCGCTGTGGCCAAGATGAAGGCGTGATGGTCCTCCTCCGGACTGATCCTCTTCATTTGCCCATTTTTCTGGTCCATACACAAGTCATCCACTGCCACCACCAAATTTATAGGCTGGGGCTTCTTGTACGTGGTGTGCATGATCCACTTTACGCTGCTCTTGTACACTGGCACACTTGCAGTCGAAGACCATGACCAGCTAACCCACGCTACATTGCCGCCTGCAATGTACTGGTCAGTAGTGGAATCTCCCTCCTTCATGGCCTCCATCATGGACTGCAACTTGCGATTGTCGAAGGGGTCTTGACGACCGCCCTCCTCGATCGTTAAGGGCTTCATTGACTCAAGGTCCCTGAAAAGATCCGTCCTGTGCAGCAGCGCAGTACTGACTGATGGCATCTCTATTACTGAGGCCCGCGCCCCACAATGAGTTCCCAAGCCTTCCTCACGTCATCGTAGTGGGAAGCGCTTATGTTCCGGCATTGCACCGGGGTTGAGCTTGCCGAGGATGTTGATTGAATCATAGCAGTCTGCACTTCGCTGCGGTTACGCAGCTGGCACCGGGGGCCTCAAATAAAAAACACTGCGGATGATCCTTAATCTGAAAACTGCGGATGAGCCTTAATCTGAAAGCACGGGCCACTCTCTGTGAAAAGTCGAATTTGATCCGCGTCAGCAACGCTTCCGTTTTTTGTTTACCCCGGTCAATTGTTGCAGTCGCACCAGCCCAAAGCAGGGCCATCGTCCCAGCAAATTAAACAGGAGCAGCTCTTGTCTTAATAACTGTGGCTCCACAGTTACTAGGCCCAGCGGATCAACCTAGCTGCCGTGAGCACCGCCCTCATTGCCTCCCTCAGGACAGGAACCGACATGGCGTTGCCCACCATTTTGCCTCTCTTGGCGCGGGACACACTTTTGGGCCAGCGGAAGTTGTGGAATCCCTGCAAAGCCGCCAGCACCTTGAGGCTGAGAAAGCGACTTTCCTTAGCACAGGCTGTAAGCGGGCTGCGGGCTGCGCAACTCGCCACACTTGATTATTTGCACTCGCTAAATCTGGTTTGGACAAGAATCGTTGTCGAGCCAGAAGTTGTCGCCGGAGGCTCGTGCACATGTGATTGTGGGAACATAGCCCGAGGTGACCTGCCGGAATTTTTTCCCGGCCCCTGCGTCGATGATGTCCCTGTCCAGATTCCAAACACCCTTCGCCTTGAGCTTCTTCCTTCCTGCCAAAATGTTGTTCCGCTTGGTTTTGCAAAGCTTCTTGATGTCCACCTTGGGAAGCCCCTTCTCCAAGAAGTCGTCCAGGCAAGCGAACTTGCTTTCAGGCAGCGAGTGGACCATATTTGGTTTTCTGGTTTTCTGGTTTTCACACCCTTGCGCGTGGACCTCCTGGCGCCCATGATGTAGATCCTCTTCCGGTTCTGCGGAAGCCCGAAACTGCGGGTGTTCACCATTCGCCAGCTCACAGCATAGGCCCGCTTCTGCGACCCAGGAAGTCGACATTCCTTGAGCTGCTGCAGAAGTTTGTTGAAGTGCTTCCTGTGCTTCTTATTCCGGATGCCCGTCACATTCTCCAGCACAAATCCACGCGGTTGCATGCGGCAGATGTAGTCCACCACAGCCTATGATAAATCACGTTGGTCGCATTTCCCCTGCCCGACGCCCGCCGTACCTCGGAAGGAGCAGACTAAGCAAAGACCTATGTGCAAAAAAACAGAAAGTAACCCAAACTCGGTTGAAAACAGCTACTTGATCTGGCAGTCTGCTGTATGGTTGGCACGGAAACCCAGCTGTGTACAAGTCACACTTCTCGCAAACATTTCCAAGAGCATATCCAAGACTCCTCGGTCCCTTTTTGTGGGAAAGAATCACCTGTCGGCAATCTGGGTCCACATCGGTGGCAAACTGAACCATGAACTCAATCCCCAGTTGCTTCGCTGCCACAACATCAGTTCCCATGCCGCTGCAGTCGCTCCCAAGCATGATTGGCCACTTGCGCTGGCAATGTGACTCCACCATCTCCACGCGAGGAGGCTTCTTGATGCCAGTTTTCTTCACCTTCAAGGATGTCTTCCCCATGCTTCACGGACTTTCTGCGGCAACGCAGCAAGTCGGCTGAAGAAGCAACTGGAGGAAAGCTGGCTGCGGGGCGAAGCGTGAAACGGCTTGACGGGCAGACAGAACACATGAGCACACCAGACAACAGACAACAAGACGTAGTAGTCTTGGCTTGGGGCTTAATTGCACATACCCCAAATAGCAGGTCAGCCCGATTTTGAGCCGCAGTGCCAGGGGGTTCCGTACCCCCTGGCACTGCAAGTTCTGATGCATCAGAACTCGCAGTGCCAGGGGGTTCGGAACCCCCGGCACTCGGGCTGTCGGGCCCAAAAGAGCCCGAGGACCCGTTTGAAAAAGCATAAACGACTTAGACTCAAAAATCTAGTGCGTCAGAACTTGCAGGGGCCCAAAATCTAGTGCATCAGAACTCGCAGGGACCCAAAATCTAGTGCATCAGAACTCGCAGGGGCCCAAAATTCTGATGCATCAGAATTGTTCATTTGGCAGACACAGGGAGCAACACCAAAAACCAGGCTTGCGTGGCAGAAAGCGCTCAAACCAAACTCCCACAAAATGGAGGATTTTTCGGCTGACCGGACCCGCGCATCAGCCGGGACAAGGTTCCCCCCACCCCCCCACGGCTTTGTACACTGTTTAACTCCCAGCGCTTCAAGAAGCACTTTCCGTCATCAGACAGCAAGCCATCGCATAGACGTGTTTCTCTCTGTTATGACGCGAGGCAGTGGCAGCCCTCTTCCCCAGTCTGCAGATTCTGTGCAGCGACCAATGCTCGTCATTGGCGGCTGTGACCCAGGCAGACTCGCTCTATTGCCCCAAGAGCTCCCCACTGTACAAATGTATGGGCGTTGAACATCTTTGTGGATGTCAGCACGGACTTTTCCTGCACAAGTCCTACACTCACATGATTCTTCTTGGTCTTGGCAGCTTTGGCTGCGTTCACCCAGGTGGCAGCCTTGTCCTCAGTTCTGTTACCAGGGGCGCGCCGCTCCAAACAAGGCAAACGGGACACGGACAGGACGACAAGTGTGCCACAGCCAGCCAAGGCCCGCACGTACACTTTCCAGTTGAGCTCTTGCATGCGTGTTTGTGCCAAGACAGCGACTCGCGGATGACGTTTGCGAAATGATGGCGTAATGAGCACATGTCTTCGGGTGCCCTTGGCTGGCCCTTTGTATTTAACCCAAGGCCCAAACCCGGTCTTGATCGCAGCTTGGCTTACGATAAGACCACCAGAGAGTCGCATTAGCCATGAAGCTCGAGAGCCAGGTTTTGCGACATTGTTCACCACAACGCTTTCAGCCAAGAGATAATCATTGACCACCAGGGCACCCAAAGAGTGGAGTTTCTGGTGCAAGTCAGTAGAGTCTGCCTCCTCTTTCGCGAGCAATCGCCTAAGAAAACTTGCAAGAACAAAGGCGCAAAAGCAAATTCAAACGCCACGGCGCATATTGGCCAGAGCTGGAAGTTCAGGCTGACTCCGCCTGCGTTTCCGCAGCGAGCTTTCGAGCTGAGCTTGGTGGTCAGCTTTCCTCCTACGCTCCAAGCATTGGCTGTGCTCTGCTGGACGAAGCTGCTCTTGCCGCAGCAGCAGGTCGTCTTGCTGAGCTTGAAAGCACCGTCTTTTCTTCAGCTCCGACAACTTTTTGGTCGCTTCCTCGTGCTTGGTGGAAATTGCATTTCCAGCTGCCTTGCGAGAACTTTTGCTCAGCCGCAGCATGTCCCGAGGGGCATCGTTCAGCTTTAAGCATCGCTTCACACTCTTCCGGCGTCGAGCTATCCACGCGGCTTCCGAAACAGGATTTCTTGTTCGTGCCTTGGCGGGCAAGGTGTGCAAAGCGAACTCCGGCAAGTTAAAAAAAGCTATGTGCCGCCAAGCGTCCTGCCGGCTTGCTTCTAGTCGAAGACCGGAAACAAACTTAGGTTTGCGAGCGGACCCAGATGATCTTTCAGAGCCGAAGCCTTCCTGCCCAATCTTTTGGGCAAGCATAGCAACTGCACCACGAAGACTGTTCTTGTCCCACTGGCGAAGCCGCCTCTCGAACGCCTTGAAGTAAGGGCCTAAGAAAGCCCTGTCGCGTGCAGTGTGGTACTTGATATCTGCAAAGTCACGCTCGCTCTGCGCAGTTCCAGCCGCCGATGCCAGCAAGACACGGGCACGTGTTTTAGACATGTCCGGGCAGCGGCCGCTGACACTTGACTCTGCCAAGGTCCAGGCTTGCAAATCACCCAACTCTTCCGACTTGGACAGTTGTTTTCCTGGGCAGAGCATTGGAAAGCGACAAGCAAAGCAGGACAAGCAATATGCACCGTTAAACAAACTCAGAACCGGTCGGTGGCGTTGGGCAGTAGGCTTTAAGTCTTGGAACTGTTCATAGAGCTGCCTAGAGTTCGCGTCGAACATCTGGGAGAGCCGCAGAAGACAGCGCTGTGTTTCCGCAGCGCTCTTTTGGGGGCCGCTGAGCGAAAAGGCTGACAAGTTGTGGATCAGTTCAAATTCAGGAAACTCTGTCTTGATGGTCTGCGAGACAAGGGCGAGCCATGCAGCAATCCTTGCAAAGCACCTGTTGAAAACGATCGGCGAAACGCTGCCTCCCACACTCCTGTGCCCAGCGCCCAGTTGAATCAAACGAGGTCTTTCCAGCCACTTCAGCACCTGGCAGTCAGATCAAGTCTTTGAAGCTCTGAAAACTTATCACGGGATTCGCGACTCAGTGCTGTCTAGAAGCGTGCTGTGTGTAACCACTGGAGGTGGCTGTTTTCTGCACGAAGAGCACATGCAGCCTTTGAGCAAAGGTTGTCAAGCAGGTTTGCGCTGCACTCATGTCCATCTGGCTCTTGTCAAATCTGCGTAAAATGCTGATCTCCTCATCAGCAGCGTCAGCCATCATAGCCATTTGCAGGTACACCTCTGTGGATATAGACTCCAGGAACTTCTTGGCAACCCTTCGGGGTTTCGCGTTGGTCTTTACTCGCAATATCCTTAGATTTGCAACACAGTTTTTCTTTGAAATGGCGACATACTCAAGCAATCCTGATGCCTACTAAGTCTCTCGTGAGCTGTGGCCAAGAACGCATCCGCAAGAAGGATAAATCGCCCCATCGGCTTCTGCAGAGAAGAATGACGATGCTTGGCCGACTGCAAGTCTCTCATGCCACTGTGACGCAGAAATTCGGCGTCCACGTGCCGAACCTGAGCGCGACGAGACACTATGGCCACACTTGCGGCATGTGTGTTAAAACATGTCCACTTTTGAGCCTAGCAACATGCTTCGCAAACATCACCTTCAAATCTGGCGAATGCCAAATCAGCGCAGTCATAGACTCCTTTCCAGTTATGAATTGCTGCATGTATTCCTGAAGCGTCTCGTCAAGATGCCATTTCTTTGCAAACCTTAGCCAGCAAGGCAGCTGTCTGTTAGTTGTCCGTTCCGCGCAGGGTTGTTTACTGGGAATGCAACACGTGAGGACTGCGCTGAGTTGCCGTTGGACAGCATGCTCGCTGTCGCGCAGTCGAATCTTCATAGCTGGAAAAGTCTCGGCAGGAAAGTGGTCCCGAAGTGAGAGTAAACGGCCGGCTCTCAGTTCATCAGCGGCCGCATCCGAAGCAAACATTTCCTCAGCAGCGTCAGCGTCAGGGAGAAGCATTTTGTTTTGAAACATGGAGCAAGCAAAGCTTTGCCGCCTAGGTTCCACCCTTCTGCGAAAATGCTGCCAAGCCTTTTTGTAAAACGTCGGCGCCTTCCCGCACCACTCAGACGGAGGTTTTCTTCTAGCCTGAAACATAGTTTTTACAACTCGCAGCGTTGTCCTGGCAATCCTTCGGGCGCCGCAAATTTGGCCGTGGAAGAGCCCCAAGAGGCCTTGATGCAGTTCAAGTTGACCGCGCTGCGGTTTCGCAGCGCGGTTTGACACACAGGCAAATCTGACAGAAAGCATCGGCCCTTGCGCATCTTGCGAAATCAGAGCTACCTGGCACTTCCCAAGTTTCTTCCGCTCCATGTCCAACATAGCCTCATTCAAGCACCATGAAATGTTCTTTTCCTTGTAGCGGCCAAGAGGAGATTTTCGAAGCGATTCTCCTTTCAAGCGGCGCTCCACAACACCCAGAAAGGTGTCCATTAACGGGGTGCCTGGCAGATTTGGGCTGCAGCCAAGCGCTGTCGCTCGTCGGAACCGATGCAGTACTCCACGCTCATGTTGTTTCAATTGCGTTGTTCGCAATCCTTCCACTGAGCGGCTGAAGCATTTGCAGTACCGGCACTGCACATTCGACTCAGTCAGTTTTGCCCACTTGAACAGTCTTCCCCACTTAATCACGCATTTGGAAGAAGGCATGGCGCCATCCGAACTGCGTTGCCGCAGTCGGTGCAGCAGCTGCCCTACAACTTGAGCATGTTTCGACAGGCGTGATCAACGATTAACGACGCCGCAACATGAACTGTGCCACGACAGAAACACTCAGGCAAAACGGACGAGCCCTTTTTACCTCTGCGGGACTGTGTGCTTGAAGTGCGACCGCTTCCGAAGCCGTCAGGCTTCGCAAGCACTGATTCCAAAAACCTGACTGCGGCGACGCAGTTCAGTTTTTGACCTTTTCGAGGCCCAGGAACCAGTCCTTTACGTCAGCGAGCGCCTGCTTTGTGCAGGGATCATCAGTCCACCACTCAATGCCGTCGTTGAAGGTCACTTTCAGCCATTGTCCCCGGTAATTGTACCAGCGTTGGCCCGTGAAAATTTTGGCGCCCGTGGCAGCCGGCGAAACTGCGCGCCAATGTATCCAGCAGCGACCCATTGTGTGTATGTGTAGGCGCCGCTAGAGTGCATCCTGTGCACCGGCGCCAGTCTCTTTGTCGCTTTCATGCTTCCCCGAGTTCTGAAGGGCAGCCCAATCACTCGGGATCTCTTGAACCTTGTTCTCACGCGCGACCGCGTCTTCTGCTGTCGAGTCCTGGATAGCCCCGCCGCAAGTCCACCATCCGGGTCAGGCATGTTGTCATAGATGCCTGTCGCAGTGACATAGGCCGTCTCCGCTGCTGTAATCTGTGTGTGGAACCAATCGCCTGCCTGAGTGCCGAGCTTTGGGAACCCGGCGTCCTGCCACTGCCTCTCCAATTGCAGCAATTGTGCTCCTTGCCATCGACCTGACTCAAGCGGCGTCCACCGCCACTCATCTTGGTCCGGGTGCTCATCTTGGTCCTCGTCCTTCTGTGACATTTTGTCATCCGGCTCCTCCTCAGCCTCATCATCCTCATCTGAGATTCCGCTCAGCTCAGAGTCAGAATCACGAACATTGACACGCTCAAGGGTCATTGTCAGGTGCTCCGCACGCTGGAGTTGTTGCTGCAGCCCGTCGTCATCATCATCCTCCTGCATGTCGTCAGCCGGCGACGTTGGTGAATAGTTGAACCAGGCCGGAACTTCTTCCTGCTCAGTGTCAAGCTGCGTCGCCGCAGCTGATTTTGGCATGGGCAGAAATGGAGTTGGGCTTGCCGGCTCCTGCTGGCACTCCTCCTCCGGCAGCTGAGTGACAGTGGGCTCCTCCGGCTGCAGAGTTGGAGTTTCCTGCTCCATGCTCGGCACCACAGTTGGCGTCGGCGCAAGGCTGCTTGACGACCCGCCTCGCGGGCTGCGTGACCGGCAAGCGATGAACGCAGCAGCTCTTGCCTTCACGTTGGTGGGCTGAGGAGCCCAGGGGAAGCAGCAGCTCAAGGGTGTGAGATTCTTCACCTTGTCATAGTCCATGTGAAGGACCCACTCCTTGTGTGGGACGTAGTCTTCTTCCCAGTGAGGGGTGTGGGCACAGTCGTGCCACCTGCTTGCTGCAATCTTTTCGTATACGGGCACCTCCACGTGGCGCCCCTGCAACTCTTTCGGCAGCAGGCGGCATTGCGGCTGGACATTCCGCGAGCACGCCTCGCCCTGCTGGACCCGCATGTTATACCTCACGATCACCTTCACTATCACGAGATCCTCCGCATTCCACACCAATTCAGTGCCACGATGCATGTTAAAAATCGTCCTGGGGGTGTGGCCCAGAAGCTGGAAGCCCACAGCGTAGAAGACATTGTTGCCGAAGACATTTGTCTTCCACGCGTAGTGGTCGAAGACGTGCTCCCAGTCTTCTGCTGTGTACCTTGGCGCACAAGGTCGGCAAGGCACGAACAGGCAAGACTACAACAACCAAGGACTAAACATTCAGGAATCATTACCAAACACAAATTTCTTGGCAAGGCGCACTCCGACTCCACGGCCTCCTCGGCCGTGATACTCGCGCGCCCCCAGCCCGGCGTCGTTATTGTCTCAGGATTGCCGGGGCACATTCCCAGTACGTGCCGTGAACCACCGAGTGCAAGTGGATGCCATCTGCGTTTCCGCAGATGTCTTGAAGACGACGCTGCCACTGCGCAGAGTGCTGTCTGTCCGACTGCAAGTAATCGAACTCGATGTGGCCAGAGCTTTTCGAGGTCTCCTGGGGGAAATGGCGGCATTGGCCCAGAGAGTCGCAGACTCCGTGGACGTGCGCCCAGTGCCGCACCATCATCTCCACCAATGCTGGGTCCTTTGCAAGGGGGCGGTTGCTCTGGCTCCTCCCGTGTTTTTCCCACTTTGAACGCTTGCTCAATCTCCCGATGTTGTTCCTCAGGACATCATACGGGGCTTGCACCAATGGAGTGGCCAACTCCAATGACTTTGCGCCAGCCACATGCGACAGCTTCAGGAGATTCGCCAGCATCTCGCTCGCGATGAGGACCGACTTCAGCGGCATTCGTTCAATGCTTTCCAGTGCCCTGTGTGATGGCCGCTGTGTTGCCACAGCGGCTTGGTTCACTCTGTCCAGGAAGTCTGCAAGCGGAGCCTGCAAAGGTCATAGAGGTCGCGATATCTCAGCATCGTGTTGACCTTCACCCACTTGTGCCCGGAATTCTGGTCGAGCGGCTTTGTTGAGACCCCATCCACATTGGCCATCCCGTGTGGCAGGAGCTCGGGTTTGCCAATGCGTTGAGGGCCATGGACCTCTAGTATATCGTAGTAGAAAGACGGCAAGACGAAGCCGAAATTGATGTGGTTTACGTTCTTCCGCTTGCCTTCCTGCAGGGGCATTGCTTGAACAGTGTTTGCAATAGTTAGAACAAACGTACAGGGACATGCAGCTTTTCACACGCCCCAACCCCATGCACTTTCCCAAACCTGTCCTGAAATTTCTGGTTTATCAGCGTCGTGTCTTTTGCCAGCGTGAAAAAGTTGCCCGCGACGCTGGAGTCCAGCTGCAACCCAGCCTCTTCTACCAGTTCCCTTAAGGCGGCATTCTTGGCCGCATCTTCCTGCCACTTTCCACCCTGCCTGTAGACAAGATCTGCTGGAAGTATGTTTCCAGCAGGTGTAGCAAGAAACCCGCTGCACTTTCGGTGCGCCAAGACATGCCAGTCGAAATTGACATTCATGAACAAGTATAGCGCCACACTGCCATACTCGTCGGAATGTCGCGGCATGTCCTGCTGTGTTGCCAAAGCAGTCTTCAATCTGCCTTGCCCTTGCTTGAAGCCAAGGCTGGCGCGCAAGCAGTGTGAGATGCAGTTGTGTTTCATGATCACTGAACGGCAACAACATTTGAGAGCTGTTTTTTTCCACTAGCAGCCTGAGTAAGTAAGTTTGAACAACCAAGGCAAGGAGCTCCAACAAAAAGATCATTCGACAGCAACTGTTCAACTGCGGGTGCAGAGCTGGTTCTAGATGCAGTTTTGTCAACAATGTGGTGCGCATGGAGTTGCGGAAGCTTTATGTTGAAGAGGCGAAGGGCAATTCCTGCTGTCGCCAACGACAACACAACCGAAAAACAAAGTCGTGCAGTGTTACCAGATGCCTGCATACCCTACTCGAAGAGCTGCACAGCCAACCCAGGGCGGGCCCTTGCTCATGGATTGACAAAGCATTGCGCTGCGTTTTTTTTTCTGGCTGCAAAATGTGCGAAGAGACTGTTGCAGCAGCAATTCAAGTGAAACACTGGCAAGACTGCGTGGCCGCAGTTTGCGTCTAGCGATGCTCGAAGACTGTCTCCTTGGGCTGTCTGTGTCTAGCAATGCTTGATTGTCTCCTTGGACTCATTCTTCTGATTCAGCAGCTTAATAATCATCATCTCTATCTTGTTGACACGGCCTTGCACCCCTGTCAGCTCGTCCAAGATATCCTTAAGCACTTCCTCGGGCGGGAGCGGCGGCGGACTCAGCCACGGCGGCGGCGGGGAGGTGCTGGTCCACGCCGAGGATGCCTGCGATGATGGCGGCAAGCGATCATACACGGCGCCCACCCAGTTAGTACACATCGGCGGTTCGCAATTTTCGGACCGAACTTTGAAGGCCTCATCCCTGGTGTAGCGCCAGCTGTGCTGCAGGCCAGCCTCAGCCTTTCCCTCCAGCAGGCACACGCAGCAAATCACCTCAAAGTTCCAACCGCAAACCATCACACCGCTGTCTTTGAAGGCCTTCTTCTTGAACAACGGGGTCTTGCATTTCCATCCGCAGACATCGCACACGGCCTGCCAGTCAGAATTCCACGGCATTGTCTGACTGACAGCTGCGTTTCCGCAGATGTTCCACAGATGTTCCTTAACAGCTGCGGCGGGCAATTCAACCATCACGACATGAACACAGCATCCCTGACACATGTTTCAAACTGTTCACAGGCGCGCCCGAGCAAACACAGGCACGAATCGAAGACTGCAGCTCTACCACCATTAGTTTTGCGTAAGAGGGTCTTTTTCTTGTTCCGACCTTGCGCCCGAAACGTGTAAAGTCAAGACTAAGCTACTGTTGGAATTTGCAGAGGTGTTGGCCATTAACAAGAACCAACTGCGGGCACGCAGTTGGTTTTCGCGGCAGCAGCGCTGCGTGGAACTCCGGCAGTATAAACATGGGACCAAGGGCATTCTGACTATCTTCGTTTACCAGCACGGGTGCGAGGCGAGTGAGCCAGGCATGCGTCACCCGGCGCGCCTGGGGCGGCGGGTGCGAAGGGCCTCCTGTTCAGATGCACTGCTGGAGGAGTCACAAAGCAAATCGGGCAATGCGGCCATGCCACGTATATACCACCGCAAGTCTGCATGCACCCACCACTCGATACTCGGCAGCTTGTAGCGATGCTCGCTCGCCGAGGGTAAGGAAAGGCCATAAAGCTTCGGCCGCCGCGGGGGTGAGGAAATAAGTGCTCCCCCAAAGCGGAAGCGGCATCGACGCTGGGGATGCCGGCGGCGTGTCGTCAGGCACGCTGTTGTGCATACACCAGTCTGACTGTTCCATCATGGCTCCCCTAAAAAAAGGCTAGTTTGGACCAGAGCGCTCAAAGTAAATTGCACAAAAAGCATCTCAAATTGACAAATATTGCCCCAGGTGCTATTTTTCTTGCCTGCAAACAAGCATGCGGCAGCAAACACATCGTTTCTCAGGCTGCAGCAGCCCCTCAAGCTCAGCCCAAACACTCACTGTGTTGCCGCAGTGTGTTCGTATGTGAACTCTCGAAGCACCGGCTGCAAGTCCTGTATCAGGACATGGACTGGCCAGAGTATGGCCAGAAACACACACTCTGCGTCGTGGCCAGCGGCAAGACCGCCCCACACATCCAGGGCCTCGCTCACCTGCAACATTTGGTCATGGAGAGTGCGCAGCTCGTCAAGCTTAACCTTGTTCAGCTTCCCCTTCATCGGCCGCAGCATCTCGTACTCATCAAACATCCACAAGACGTCCTTGTAGCGCACATCAGTCACCGGTGTCTTGTGACAAAAAAGTGTTCAAGCACAGTGCATGTGGCGCAGCACTTGCTGATGATCTTGGAGTTCATCCGGTTGTCTTTGTACAGAGGGCCCAGAGTCTCGCAGACCTTGATGAGCATCGAGAAAGGGATCTTGTCTGGTTGCCCGCAAGTGATTCGTTGGATGTCTTCCGCCAACTTGTATAGGCAATCCCCCCGCACAATGCCAGCTGAGCCCTCCTCCAAGTACCTGGATGCCATGGCTTCGCCAGCTTTGGTTGCAAAGCTGGACATTTCAACGAGTTGAAGCCGAACCGAAGCTGAGCCAGTTGAACCGAATGGGCGGGCGGCGGGCGAAAACTCACTGAGCCGCACGCAACGCTGGCAGCAAAACAGACACGCTTTTCCTTGTGCTTTGTAAAACTCAGGAGTTGCCAAACTTCTCAGGCAAAGCAAAAACCTAAGCTGAGCCGGGCTCTCAGGGGAAAGGCTGTGTTTCCGCAGCCTTTTCTAGATGCAAGTTCAGTCAGAGTTCAAGGGTAAACAGACAAGCTCACGCAAAGTCAAACAAGCATCGTCCAACAGCATCTCCAATGGTGTAAGAGGTCCGTCAATGTCGGCCAGTTCGTTCAAGAAGTGCAGAACCTGGGTCGACTCTTCCACAAAGGCCCGCTCTTCAGCAGTGACGCGTGGAAGTTGCGTTGGTCCTGGAGAGCCTGGAGAGCACAAATCCCGCACAAGAGGCTCCCTGGCCATATCATCAGAAGGCAATGGCGAAATCAGCGCGCGCTCCATACCAGCAAGAACGACTGCGAAAGGAAACATCGCGGCTCTTCGCCCAGTTCTTTCCATGATCAACCGCCGCAGGACCCGGCTGCATTTCCTGACAATAATCTCGTCAATCTTGATTTCAATGACATGCAGCGCCACGCAATGCGCGAGCTCGTCAGCGTCAACCCCGTAAATGTCCATGGCAGCACGTGCGCCAAGTTTCACTACCAGCTGACATAGCAAAAACAACTCTCTGAGCCACCGGATTGTCCAAACATCAAGGCCCCCCTCCCTCCCCAAGATTTTCGGCAAAAAACACTTTCGAAAAACGGATTGTTTTGACAAAGAACGCGCACGCGAAAAAAACAAGGTTTTCGGTCCAAAAAAAAGCACACAAAAAAAGGCATAAAAAGCATGTCCTTAATGACCAGCCAGCACTGCGGCTCCAGCAACCGAATCTGCCGACGCGCAGCCCGAATCTGCTGAGCCTACTACCACTGCCGACGACAGGACATACAGTCCTGCCCCTGATTTGTCAGCAGGTTTTTGAGAGGGGCGAGCCATCACCCTCAGGCTATTGGGCTTGTTGCCTGCCCTGCTCATCCCATAGCCAAGGCATTTGAAGAGTATAGAGCTGGGTTTCGACGTCCGGAAGGGACAATGGAGTGGTCAAAAACCACTATTGGCGCTCGGACACTGCAAGGGCACGTGTCCGGGCGGCCCGAATATCAGGGCTGTTATTCGCAGACGGACAATTCGTCTCTCGGACAACGCTCTGATTGATGATGTCGATTTAAATGCACCGAATCGCAAATCCGTCTTATTCAGACGGATTCCCGGGCCGATGGAGAAAAGGACAGATTTCTATTATCTGCCCGGAAAGTGCGGCCAATAAAACTCAGAGCTCGCACGGGTGGTAAAGGTTAGGCCTACTGCTCGCGAGCTGAGTTTCAATGATGATGCTGAAATTTTGCAGGTTGAAAATACTAGGACACGCGGTGAGTCTAGGCCGATCGTGCTCGCACCCTCACCCTATTCACCCGGATAGGCTGCGTCAACCTCCTGAGGTGATTGCAATGTCCGAGGAGAACGCTAGAATCCTAGCTGCCACGACTAGGCAAATTGTACAGTTGTACCTAGGTGAGTATGTGCCGGACAATAGGTGGGCCCGTCGCATTCGTATGATCAGGGAAAATATTCCTGATCAGATGCCCGCAATGCCTGGCCCGCAAATCGGGGTCCGGTGGCTTGCTGACACTGGATGTCCTTTCGACTTGGTAGGGATGCACGACATCCCCATCCAAGATCATCGTCACATCAAGACTGGGCGCATTCAACATTGATTGCAAACCGCTAATGGTGTTGCTGGAACCCAAGGTAGGGTCGATGCAACTGTTGAATCGCTTGACGAGGACATTATGGGTAATACACCCTCGATTATATCGATAGGACGTAGATGCGTGGATTTTGGAAACAGTTTCCGGTGGGATGCCTTTGAAATGCCTGTTCTTATCTGCCCATCCGGAAGAACTGTAAGGCTCGACGTTATAAAATACCTGTCCAAAGGGCCGGTCATGTTTGGAGCCCTCGACTTAGACGCATGTCCTGCGATGCCGGCAATGCCCGGGCCAGTACTTGCTCTGAATGATGCGCTGTACCCTGCAGCTCCCTCTGAGGCCGACGCGCCTGACGAGGGGGGTGAAGTTGTTGAAATCAAGCACCCCAAGGGGTACAGAACTGAAGATCAATTACGTGCCGAAGCTAAGACGCTTCAACACATGATGACACATTTACCAAAGAATCCTTTTTTGCACGCATTGCCAACGCGCAAAGATGGAAAACGTGCGTTTGTACCCAGTAGCTTAGCTTGGGTATAGGCGGATTCGCCATCACTAACTTGCAGTGCGTGACCAGGCAACATGCCATATGCATCACACATGCAGCCATTGTTGCCGGACATGAGGTAGCTTCGGAAAACATGGCCCAGTGATTCGCCTGGTCCTTTACAAAGCATCCCTCAAACACAACTCTCCCCATTCCTTGAGGAGAGCTGCACGCTTTGTCATTGCCAGCTTGCTCCTTCTTTGTCACGCGCCTTGCGACGCAAGCGTAAAAAGTTGGTATTCCCTGAAGGTTGGGTTGATGCCCCAAAGCTTTGTTCGATCTGGGCATCGGTGGAACAGGATCTCCATTTAATCCTATGGCAGGTCCAGCAGGATACCCGCCTGTACTGCCGAAGCCTTTAACCCCCCTGACAGTTTCGTCGGGTTGTTTGACAGTGATCTTGGCATCAACAATCATGATTTTCTCAAGTACGAGTTGAGCGATCCTGTCCCCAGGTCGAACTAGAAACTCATAATCAGAGTGATTGAAAAGCATCACTCTTACTTCTCCTGAGAAGTCGGGGTCAATTACTCCTGCACCTACGTCTAGCATGTGCTTAGCTTAACTGCCAGACCTGATCTTGGCGCGATGCGACCGTAAACTCCCCTTGGGAAAGTAAAGGCGCACCCAGTTCGCACAAGGGCACTTCCCTTGGCGGGAACCGTGATTTCATCGCACGAGCTTAAATCTAAGCCTGCGGAACCAGGCGTCTGCCAAGTAGGGAGACTGGCGTAGCTATTCAAAATGTGGACGAGCAACGCATCCTTGTTTCGTCTCCACGCACACGGATCGGCCTCCGTTACCCCATCAGGTGCAGCAGGAGCATCGCCCTGCTCGCTCGAGGTAGCAGGGGCAGCCGCATAGGGCTTATCCCCATAAAGACCTTTAATTACGGCTCTACACATCCCAATGGGATATCGGGCTGTCAAGGGCGTAAGGCTTCCCTCGATTCTAGCGTGAGGGTAACCTGCTTCGTGGCTACACGTGCGCCCAGGGCAAGAGGTAGCGATTCGCCACTGCTTTCTGATGGGAACACCATCGCACGTTTGCATTCCAAAGTCGCAACCGTCCACATCGACACACTTGATGTCGGGATCGTCGAGTAGACGTCTCATAAACGGCTGCTTCCATCCAAGGCGGTGCCTCGGCCAATCGAATGCAATCCTACCTCCCTTAAAACGTACTCGTTTGGCGACACGGAGGAAGGCAGCAAACATGACCATTGATGTTCGCCTAGCTTCGTTGAGCTCTACGGCGAACTCGGGACCGTACTGAGACAGGTTAGTTACTGCCAAGTACTCCACGGTCCGCATGGGATTGAGCCCCATAAGTCAGAACCAGGAATCTGGTCCAATCAATCTAGTCATATCCTTATTCTTTAAAATGTCGAACGACTCTTTATGTACACGAATCGCGTCACCCCCCTGTTCCAGCATCGTGGCGGAGAGCTTAGAGTCAGGTTCACATGCAAATTCTATCAACAATCTCGTTTCAGAGCTTCCTCCCTCTCAGCCTCAATGTGGATCCTTCGCATACCAACGGACATACCTCTCCAGTCAGTAGAAGAAATGGAGTTAGGCTTACCAGATCCAGAATAAGCCCTAGAAGGGGCATGCCCTTTCCCGTACAAAATTGTCACACCAGTCCAGAATCTATGAGTCCTGATTCGATGTCCTGGATACAGGATTCTCCTGTCATCGCGGATACACTGTTGCGTAGAGTCAAGATACTTTAAATGAGTGACTCAATAGTCATCCACATCCGCTTGGGACGGGCCTCCTGGAGGCAGTGGAGATGTATCATCCCCGAAGAATGCTTGCCTAGCATCGACATGATGTCTGTGCCAAGACTTAGATTCTTCATCACGCACCCAATGGTCCCTTTCAGGAACATCAGCAGGTGCTTCGGGGTCAGCAGCAGGATCGCTATTGGCATCACTATAGGTCGGATCAACGGCATCGAGCTGGTTGTCCGGTTCGGCGGGGGCATCCGCTTTGGGAAGACCCTTTCCTTCTCCAGTGTCTAGGAGCTGGACTTCCCTAGTCAAACGCTCATAGGCAGCCAACATGGGAAAAACGTGAACACTGGGTCGGGAAAATCCGTTCCTGAAGTGTTCAAGGTCGGCAACGTAGTAGTCGCCTTTCCACTGACCTCCGGGCTCTAATCGATAACCTAGGAGAATTCCAGGCTTCGACACTGGCCCGAATTTGGGCGCCTAGAAGCAGGGTCAACTTTCTGCGCCGGCATAGCGGGCACATTACTGTATTCGTCCTCTCCGTGATCGGACGGCCCTGAATCATCAGCTAGTTCATCATCTCCTTCGGGCTCGTAATCAGAGTCCTCCAGGGGATCAAATTCTTTTGGCTTTACAGTGAAATATGTCTCGCCAGTCCACGGAGCTTTTAGCTCTTTAGCGGAATCTGGACCGTATCTCCAGCCTACGGAGTGCAACATTTCTCCATTTTCCTCATCATACTGAACCCATGTATCACGGTCAGCTGTGAGACGAATATGTTCGATTGGAGCATCAATGCTGTCGGCCTTGAACAGCTTAGTTCTTGGTTCAACATGCACTCTGACGAGTTTGCCAGATTCTTCATCAAACATCCAGTGGTCTTTAGTGGGAATTTCGTCAGCTTTGTGATGATCGTCCCGTTCGGAGGCGTTTTTGAGCCCCCTTTTCAAGCCTACGCGGTTTAGGCGCGATCGGCTTGAAATCGACAAGACATCCGAATGGGATGAGTTGACCGGGAAAATCCCTGTCACCGTTTCTTCTTCCCCATGCGGTTCCTTCACCTCGGTTTTCGAGATTCCTGGCAGCGCAAAATGCGCGAACGGCAAATGGCCACCATTTGGGCGATAAGCCGGCTTGTCTGAGGAGTACCCTTGCCCCATGCAGTACAAGCTTCACTCTATTTTCGATAATGCCATTCGTCTTTAGCATTCCAGGTGTAGACATATGGTGCACCCAAGCCATTCGGCGAGTAGCCGCAAGAAATTCTCTGGCTTGGTCCGAGTATAACAGACCAATCTTAGGTTCCGGACCCATAAACTTCTGAAAAGCTTCTACCGTGTTAGGTACAGATCGACTAAATACGGGTAGTACATCTATGTACTTGGTCGCAAGGTCGTAAAACACGACTGCGTCGGCTTCACCATTTACACCACGGTCTTTTAAACCGTGCAACACCATTGTGTCTACAGTTACAATGTCACCGAATTTCGTGCATTCATGCGCGTCGGCACCGCCCACGACTTGGGTGCGACTTCCTAGGGATCAATGGCCACAAGCATGGATCGATGCTGGCTAGGAGGATCCGGTATGTCTTTGATTCTCGCCCTATACGGGCATCCCGATGCCGGTACCTTCTGGGAGAGGCATTGCGAAGCAAAGCTTATTGAGGTTGGACTCATCCGCGTCCCAGAATGGCCGAGTGTGTTTTATCACCCAAGTATAAGCTTTTTCTTGTGGTGTATGTTGATGACTTCAAGATGAGTGGTCCATCCGAGAGCCTTTCGATCGGATGGGGCGTCATCACGATGGAGGCGCCAGGTACCTAAAGCGGTATCTGGGTTGCGAGCATGAATTTGCTGCAGCCGATGTACAGGGTTTCTTCGATCCTCGCACTGCTTGGACCGTGGATCATCCGCCGTCTAAGGAGATGCCTGACCTTCGTTTCGGGGAAAAGCGACTCCGAGCTGATGAGGTCAAATTCGACCCCGCTCAGGTGAAAATCATTAAGTATAACGAGGCATGCTTCATGGAAGCATGTGTTGATAGGTGCAAGGAGCTATGCCTCCCCAAGTATCCTAGACCTCTGGTGAAGGCTGAGACGCCTTTTCTGGATGAAAGTAAGCCGGAGAAAGAGGAATCCCATCAACCCGGAAGTAGATCAGTTGTTCGGGCAACCATCTCCTTGCCCAACAGACGTGATTGCTGAACAGCCGGGTGTCCTAGGCGACGCAGCGGCTGCAGTACTCATGAAAATTTTATATGGTGCTAGGCCGGGTCGATACGACCTGATTAGACCCGTACAGGCGTTGGCCAGTCGAATCACTAAGTGGAATCAACTGTGCGACAAGAAACATCATAGGATAGTTTCATATATCAACACAACGCTAGACCTACACCTATACGGGTGGGTCTGCGACAAGCCTAGTGACATCGAGATCGTCGCCTATTGCGATGCCGATCTTGCTGGGGATCGTACTGATTCCAAAAGTACTTCTGGTGTCCTTATTTGCCTAATCGGCCCAAGGACATATGTTCCCATTACCGCTGTTAGCAAGAAGCAAACTTCGGTATCCAAATCGACTCCCGAAGCGGAGATCGTTGCACTAGATCATGGCGTGGCCAAGGAGGGCGTGCCACTTGCACAGCTTTGGCAGTTCGCTACCGGTCAAGGCACCGGTATGCCTGTCACGTTGAATGTTATGGAAGATAATGAAGCCGCATGTCGCATCATTATCACTGGGAACAACCCAAATATGCGATATATGTCGCGCACCCAACGTATCGACATTAGTTGGCTCAATGAAGTCTACAATGAACAGATTTTTTGTTTCGTAGCGTGTCCGTCGCATTATCAGGGCGCGGACATTCTCACCAAAGCGTGTGTAGACAAGGTGACATGGGGTAGGAATTTGCAGACTTTAGGAATGTTTAATCCAGGGTTCCTGGAGAAATTCATTAGCCATCCCACCCTCCCTGTCGTAAAGCCTGCTGCACCTGTTCTCCCCCCAATTAGGGGGGTACGCATGGAAACCGATCACGCAGGGAAACCGATCAAAACTCATTTTTCAACAAATTTATCCAGCTAGCTGAATCCAGCTACATTGTTTTTGACATAATTGAGGATCGATCCAATGTTTGCGATACGCGAAACATTTTTGTCGATTCTGAGCTTGGCGTAACGCCTGAACCTCAGTTAGGTAGGTGGCTGACCTACTTCGCTAGGCCGGCCAATCTTTGTCCTGTCATCCCGAAACGGGGCACGATTGAAGGCTCCAGACCTAACATCTTGTTTTGTAGATACAGTAGTTTGATCGATGCATCCACGCGGGGGAATTGGGGCAAGATCAGGCGCGCACGTGACCAGGTAGAGCAGTGCCAATCATGTCTAAACGACTTAACTGAGCACGCGCTAAACATAAGATTTTCCGAAGGAATTTTTATACAGCCTAATACTTGGATTGCTAATCGCGATATCCTTGTCAAGCTTGGCGTAAATCGCTACAGCCGCGTTGTACATTATTGTTCATGTCTTGTATATAAGGATCATGTGCATGCGTTGACCTTGATTTGCATCTCACGACATGCCGTCTCTCTCCCAATTTTCTAATGCAACAGGATGTATCGCGCAACACGTGTTGATCTTCTTGTGCGTGACTTAGTTGTGAAGCATGCGACTCGCGCTGCTCTTCAAACAGCCTTCAGTTGATTAGGCTTGATGGACATTATTCACGCAAGCATTAGTCATGCTATGCACACAATCGTTTCAGGCACATTCGCCTTTATCAATTGGTCTGTGTTCATGTCATTTTCCGCCCGTGTGGGCATGTTCATAGGATCATTTATCAACATTCTATGCAATGTTGCAGCGGGATTGTAGTTGAAGTATGCAGTCTTCTTTTCAGGGGTGACCATATTCGGTCTGAATCCAGGGGGGGAATTACCCTACCTTGTTTGGCGTAGTTGGCGCCCGAGGTTTATACACCTTTGGAGCTGTTAGGTATCCCTTTATTCAGGGGAACTGTTTGTTTAATAATTGTGTCATCTTCTTTTCCCGGGCGCAAACTCGCGCAATGGAAACGGCTGCCTCCGCGGCCAGCGGAGCGGCGGACGCTGCCCCGCGTTCGAGGGGATCGAGCTTGGCGGCGCGGCAGCAGGCGAACTACATGAACCCGAACTGCGCCAGCCTCTTGGGTCCGATTCACCCGGCAGCGAGTCAAGCAGCCAATGCGCTGTCCGATGACAGACCTACTCGGCTGTCGGATTACCTTAGGATTTGTTACCCGCATCTGACGGCAAAGGCCGGTCATTACGGTGCTGGCACCACTGCTGAAACGCAGTTGGTCGAGATCAAAGAAGGTGTCAAAGACCCTCAAATCATCGGTGCTATATCGGGCATGTACAATCTTTTGGAAGGGTTTGATACGGACATGATCAGTGACAGGTCCTTCATCCCAACAATCAAGAGATACCGCCGCCTACGCGTGGCCGGTATCCTTCAGGCCATGGTCCTGGGCGGGGTAGAGCTGAGTGACCAAAGCGTTTACACGGCTGCCATGATCATCTGAGGCCATGCCAGAGCTCCACTGCGAGCCGTCTCGTAACCAGATTTTGGAAATGACTTTATCGACGGCCGTTTCCCCAGCGCTGGCCCCCCGAGGCGGGAACTGGTTGTACGATATAGCAAAGATCGATACGCGCTGGCATACGTTTTTCCAGGGGGCGAATAAGAATGTTATTCGGGCCATGGATGCGGTCGTGGAGAAGGGTAGGAGGGACTTGCCTCACAATGTACAGCCGGCCGGGTCGGAGCCGAAGAGGCATTCAAGGCTTGGGCGTATCTGCGTCCCACCGCCCTTTATACCCCACCCAAAGCGGTGGTTGGGTACATGAAGGCGATTTATTGCATATCGGCCGATACGCTGACAAAGATGCAAACAATCAATGCATACGTGTTTGAGGTCGGGTCTATGCACAAAGAAATCGATGCCGTGTGGTCGTCTTATGACAGGTTTACCGAATTCATCATGGATAATGTGGGGATTGCTCTCACTATTTTCCATCTGATTGACTAAGCCGCTTACCATGCCAGCCAAACACATCGGGGACTGGCACGCTGGTGACCCCGTGCGTGAGCACGACGGATATTTGATGTTCCCTATGCGGCGCTGCAAGGAGCTCGATGCAGCTAGCGTGCACGAAAGATGGGTTCATGGAACCCAATCCTCGTCCCTGTGGAACATAATGGCTCATGGGAACGTTGTTGCGTCGCCTGGCGACGCTGAGACGCCAACAGGCGTGTGGACATCGGTAAAACCCGCTTTCCTTGAGGGATTTTATTCGTGTGTTAGTCACATCGTCCTTGGCGTAACCGCCCGGTTGGCCCTTTTGCTCCGTCCTATCGGTAAGAACGCTTATGAGGCGTTTCAGCGCACCGAGAAGGGGCCTCAGCACCAACGCGTGATTAGGCAGTTCCGTGCTCGTGTTGAGGCAATCGCTCTCAAGGAAGAGTCGGTTGGAGAAGGAACCTCCGCTGTGGCAGGGTGTTTACTTGCACACAATCCCGTTCGTCAGAGGTCACATGGATCCGTCACGACGCGAGGCGCCCTGTGCTGACCATTGGAGCGGAAATTCCCGCCGGGTCAGTAGCGCGTGAAACATCGGTTCCTCCGGCGAGGCCCGGCAGTGAAGTGGATTTTAAGTTCTTCCCTAAAGAGGTCCGTGAACTCAGCGAGGTACGACTGAGGGAAACCTGGGAGAATTATGTTCCTGCGTCGGAAGGGAAGTTCTTCCCTTTGGCCGGTGGTCTCCCTTTCTCAGAGGCTGCAAAGCTCATGTATCATGCGCCAAAGCGCGCTATGCTAGAGCTGGTCTGTAGGGCCACTCGATGCAGTGAGTTCATGGACGCAATCAGTGGTAGCATCTACCCTGATCGTCACGTCAGCCAGCCATGGGAGATCGTGCAGGAGGGATGGTGTACATGGGCGTTCCATGTACGTACATACATAATCTCCATGATTTGGCCCGTCACGGCAATGGAGTATGCCGGCTGTGAGGAGCCGGATAGTTTGGGATTTGTCCTCACAATGCTGGGGTACGTCAATCCCTCCGCTGTAGCTGGCCTATGCGCCGAGCTTCTCAGCGGGCTCCTACCTAGGCGTAGAGGGATCTCGTGTCGTTGTGCTAGTTGGACCATCACACTGGATCACTGGCAGCGCGAACCAGTCCATTACTGAAGCGAAGCTTCAGGAACAATGGACGACCATTAGGGCAAAGCTCCCGGCCAAAACCGGCGAATATGCGCTGGAGGTCGTGGAGATTGATGAGGAGACTCCGGTGTCGGAGCTTCTCCGTACCGTGGTCGGGCCTAAGCTGGCGGATCCGGTACACGCCGGCGCGCCCGCAAAAGCTAAAGATGATATATTCGTCATCTTTACCAAGTGCGTATGGCTGACCGAGTGGCTCAAATCTGAGAACACGACCCCGAAGCGGGTAGAATTATCGATGAAAACATCGATGCCATGAAGGCGTTCGCCAACAAAGGTGGGCGAAGCCAGGCACCGACAATAATATTGTCTGGCCCTGGAGTTGTTTGGCATGGTACACCCATGCAAGACATCGCGACAACGTTTTTCAAGAGATGCCGCGACGCCGGTTTTCCAGCCTACCCATCCAATGCGATATGGTTTGGCTGCTCTAAGAAGAGCTCGAACGGTGGTGTCGTCGGTGTCGGGAGAGGCGGACACCAGTTCATGGGCCTGGTATCGGCATTCACCGATCTGACCTCAATCTTGAGGCGTCAATACGCCATGATTGGCGAGATCCAGGAAACCCTGACCATTGCCATCAACTATTTGATTGATGAAGGTATGTTGATGAATCCACCAGAATCATATCTCAATGCAGTGAAGCAGTGCGGAGGCAAACATGTCTCACGCCGGTGGAACGGTGGTCCCCTTCCGAGGATACGCCGTGGGCGGAGGTCGTCTCTGCTCCTAGGACGATGTCGAGTGGCCAATGCGCCCAGACACGTGCAGCTTCGGCCAATGTGCCCATAGCAACCGGCGCAAAGAATTCGGAGCCTCAGCCTGCGCGTCCCAACGCGGTCGACGGGCAGCAGACCATGGCTCAGCGTGTCCGGTCCTCAACGCCACCCGCAACGGGTAAGCAAAGGCTGGGCCAGGCTATGGCCGATTTTGGTCAGTCGGCCGCAAATCGCGGTCTTTCGCCTGCTACGTACGGCAGTCAAAGGGGAACGATCCCTGCAAAGCCGGCACCAGCGTGCGGGTACACCCCGTCGACGACTGGCGCGCCGACCAAGTCTGGCTGCCAAAGAGTCGCTTTGAAACTCAACACTGGGAAGCATATTTTTGTGGCCAAGCCCAATTTCTCGGAGCTTCCCAAAGATGCATACAATGATGATTTCCCATCCCTATCAGGGCGCGAAGCCGCCAACAGATGGGGTGGTGGGACCACCAAGCATGCCGGTGGTGTGCCGCCAAAAGTGGGAGGACCGGTACCACTCCAGTCCTCGCCCACTGGCCCTCCGCCAAAGAGCGTCGTTCCGACCGCGAGGTTGAGGCGCCTAGGGTCGCGAGTGTGCCGGTGCCCAAAGCGGCAGGTGCTGACGCCCTCAACACTGGGGGCACGGGAGGATGCACTCCCGTGGACAGTCGGATCACGCACCCTCGGCCCGAAGTTCTGTGTGAGGGCTGTGCAAAGCGCCCCGGCTGGCCCATCCGTGCAGGCAAAGCCATGGGGCAATGTTCCAGAAGTCACTGGCGAGGACAATCCTCAGCCAGAGGACAACACTCCATCCCTGTCGACCGATGCGTCGATGGGGGTGGCATCACATCCCGAAGTGTCCAAACCTGCGGGCCAGGACACGCAGTCTGCGCCTGCGGATGCAGGTGGGGCCAAAAGCGCGTCACCCAGCCAAGGCGCTGGAGGAGACGACAGTGGTGGAAGCGGCGGTGGGGGTGGAGGACGACGCTCCTACATCCCCAGCCGACGAGCCGCCGGGCGGCGACGACCTTATGGGTGGGGGTGGTGGACCCAATCCAGCCGATGACGACGGCGATCCACCCGATCCCGAAGACCCAGAATTCGGCCCAGAGTCGGAATATTTCGCTGCTGCCGAGAGTGCAGATGCCTGCATTGTCGTGCACTACCTGTACAGGAGAGCCGGTTACTCGCCCGCAATGGCGGCATGGAGGAACGGGGCATGGCCTTAAGCGCCTGAGGCGGAATCCCTCTGTGGCAGAACCTCCCAGAGGATACATTTTTCCAGATGCTGGACGATGCTTCAGCAACAGACCGTCGTTTCGGTGAATACGACTGGGACTTTTTGTCGAAGGTCGTTATGTCCGACACGATCAATGCGGATGGATGACACTCATCACGCGGGAGCCAAAGCGCTCGCTGCATGGGCTGAGGAAAATCTTGGTCCATTGTCGTTTGGCCCCCAGGCGGGCCTAGTCGACCGATACCGCCAGATGCAATCCGAAAGGGTGCATCTCAACAGGGAAGCGGCGAATGAGTCGTGCGTCAGTTCGGGGAAACAATACGTTCCTCGTCCTTCTCCGGATGACCAGCCCAATTCGAACCAGATCTCGGCCGACGTACTCCGCCGGAAGGTCCGTTTGGGGTTCACCATGCCCGACTCCCAATGCGGAGATGATGAGGTCTACGCGCAGGACGCGACGTGGAGCGTCGCGTACTGCAATTTTTACAAAGCCGCCGCGAACCTGTGGCGTGCACGGTCGTGTTTGCGAGAAGCCGCACAATGCATGACCGAAACAGGGTATATTCACCCTCAGATGGCTGCGGCCATCGCGGCAACCGAGAAGGTTGAGAGGTTCTGCAACGTTCTTTGAGCCGCCAACCGCTATGCCGGGTTGGGCTCGTATCGTTTCAATGACATCGTGGGCAGGAACTTGATCGGTGGTTACGATGCCTGGAGGACTCCTCTCAAAGCAGAGGACCTTCCTGGCTCGGGAGGTCGAGGACGTCTTCCGATCCTACTGTGCAGGTCTTGCGAGGTCGGAGAATTTTGACCTCAGGGCATGCGTCATCGATCCGGAACCGGCGCCCAAAGCGGAGCCGGCTCCCAAGGTGAAACCGCCTCCTCAGGGTCTTGCGACCAGCAAAAGCCACCCTAGGTGGTCGGCGCCTGCTGTGCATACTGGGTCAGCTCACACCGCCAAGCGTCCGAGGGAGGCTGGTGGCGGTTCTGCTGGAAGTGAGCAGATATCGGGACCGTATGCAGGCAAGGCCCGAACGAAGGAGTCTCCCGTTAAGCTTCCCGAACCGCCAAAGAGCGGGGCAGAAGGGAGCGAACCGTCGTCTGCGATGGACGTGGACAATGAGGGGAGTAGGAGTGGTGACAAGAAGAACAAGGCGCCCAAGGAGGATGCCGTGGCGTCAAAGAGCGCAACGCCGCCTCCCGCAAAGGCGCCGCAACCGGAGGCCCAAGGCGGCTTCATGGATGCGATGCTGGTCAGTGGGGTGCGGGAACGTGATCAGGATATTCCTGATGACGAGCATTCCCCTACGAATGTGTGCATGTTTCCCGAGTCCTGGGAAGGCGCAATGCCGCCCTCAGTGACTGCCGCACCAAGGAGTTTTGAGCAGTTTAGGAATGAGCTCATGAGAATCCAGAGAATCCTGGATTCTCCTGCGATGGTGGACCTAGAAGAGGTTGACCTGGATGACCTGGGCGAACCGCCCAGGAAGTACGTCTCGGATGAAGATTTCGAGGGTCATGTAGATGACGATGGAATGGGGCCTTTTATCGCCAAGTTCTCATCGATGGAAGCTAGGGACTTGATACCCTCAAAGCAGGAACCGCCGTACTACGAGGCCAAGGCATGGCGAACGACGGAGGAGGAAATAGAGAGGATGAAATCCCTATTCCCCTATTTTCGTGCCGAAAATTATCGGCGTATGTCCTTGGGAGGTGGCCCGACTGATGCCAAGGCGCACACAGGGTGTTCTCCCGATTGGAGCATCGCTTGAGGATGCAGCAAGCACCTACAACCTCACGTATGAGGGTGAAGAAGTTTTGATGGATGTTTCAAGCGGGACGTATGGCAGAATCGTCTGTCCCGCAGGGGAGGGTGTCTTTGGATACTTTCCCGAGATTACTGATCCCGCAGCGGTCATTGGACGAAGCCCCAGGGAATCGCACATGCTGTTGGAAATTTTGTCAGGCTCCGCAGACCCAAAGCAGGTGAATGTGAAGCATGGCGAACCGTCGTTTCCTTTGTGTGGGACGCTTCCCGATGTGCTAGGAGGTTGGATGTCCATGACTCTGATCTCGATGCTTTTCGAGGCCCTATACGGGATCGTTAAATGTACAAGTCTCGACATGGCAAAGTGGGCGGGTGCCCTTGCGAAGGAGAACCCCGCTTACCCCCCAAGTCGAACTCCTAACACGGAGGGTCTGGAGGGGAGATGACCCGACAGAGATCACGAGTGAGGTGATCTTTGCGCGTTCCACCCTAATCGGGAGGGACGTTCCATTCAAAGTCTTCAAGCGTTGGGCACTGCGCGATCGGACACCGATCGGGCCATTGTTGAGGCCAATGGAAGCGGCAGAGGTCCCTTATACGGGGTATGTGCTGCTTTCAATGCCGGAGTATCGGTCTGCCCTCAAGACGAGGTGCATTCGACGACCCGGCACATTCGCCATCACGGTCTTTACCGTGCGACCTGATAAGGTCTGCAGGGGGGAGATTGAAATCGGCTTGGAAGGTGCAAAGGTGCCATTCCTCAAGCTGCCGAGCCCTAACAATGAGGGCGAGTTTTACGTTGACGAACGCATCGCGTACATGGACAAGCGACATGTTGTCGTGGCAATCGACCTAAAATGGTTGGCCATCGAGGATGCCGCAAACATCTATAAAACCCGACGCGGTTTTATTGCTGTGCGCGAGGAAATTCATGCGCCGTTCTGGCGTGCATGTTGTTTGCACCAGGAAGGGGATGTTATCTACATCCGACCTTGGGCGATCCGGACTTTGAATGCCCGGGCCCGCAGAGAGGGGAGTCATTTGCCTGGGACAAAGCTCCCATGCACGACTATTGGTGCCCGCGATGCGCACATTTGAATATGTATGGCACCATTCTATGCAATGGTTGTCATCTGCCGACATTTTATCGGGAGTGGGTGCCAGGTACCTCTCGCTCCAGCATAAGGCGTGGGCAGCCGGCATGGTTGGACGGACTCAAAGCAGTCAGGCCCAACAGCTGGTATCATGGGGAAACGGGTGTCTGGGCTCCTCTTATGGCATCGGTAAACCCGATCCGTGAGGTGGTCAGCTGCATGATCTCCGGTCTGCGCTGTGCGCCGTATCTCGTGCACAATCCCACTGCGGATACTGTGCAGGTCGCGTTTCGGGAGGTTGAGAACGTCACCTCGATGGACACTCACTCGTGCGTGCGAGCGAGTGACGAGGCACTCAAGCGATGGGTTGCGAAACAGCTGCTCATCGAGGAAAGTGAGACTGGAAGCCCGGTCCCTGATGGCTTGACCGTGCTTGCGTGTCTGGTCGACCACCCGCAACACGCGGCGCAGCGGGGCCGTCACATGACGAGGAAGGGCAGTCTAAATTCAGCCTTTGCCTTTTACCTCTCTGTGTACGACGCGTACCGCCTCGCAGTCGAGGATGGATATCCCACTGTATGGCCTAAGCGCCTCTCCTGCTTTTGCTATCACCGAGACTCTCAGGCTGAGCGTAGAGTCCCTGAGAAGCGGTGGCGGGTCGATCACGGCCCCAATCGAATATGTTGAGGCTTAAATATATACCGATCAAAACAAGGTCGACATGGTTCCTGCTGTGCAGCGTGACGGCCAATGCGCCATCGTTTTTGCAGAACCGCCATCTGGTAAGCACCACAAGCGGGCCGCTACACCTAGGGGTGATCATCGTCCGGCTCCACCGCGACCGGATCAGAAGGGCAAAGGGGATCCACGGAAGGGCAATGCCCCTGCGAACACCTGGCCTAAAGGCGAGGGTCACAAAGGTGACCAATATGCAGGTAAGGGTCACAAGCGTGACCAATACAAGGGTCACAAGGGTGACCAACACAAGGGTAAGGGTGGCCAATACGGCTATCAGCACGGGCAGCACGGTCGTGGCGGAACCGCCCGATCGAGGACGCCAACCGGCGGATACCAGCCCGACGCGCGTGGCTCGGGGCACAAGGGCGCACAAGCTGCCCCTTTTCCGTACCCGAGTCCAATGTATCCCGCATTCCCGATGGGGGGCTTTATGCCGCGGCCCATGGCTGGCATGATGCCGCAAATGTGGCCTGGCGCAATGCCGCAGGGGTGGCCGCTGTATTCGCAGGAGGATCCCGGCGGATACGTGAATCCAAATTCGCCTCACACTCCGAACTGGGGTGAGGATGAGGAGTTGGCCGAAACCAAGCCTTCTCCTCCTCCCCCTGGGGACTGGAATGTTAACAAGGGAAAGGGACGGCGAGGCGGCGGACGGCATCAGTGATACCTGATGATATTCTGCAAGTGCTGTGCCACACCTGATTGCGCCAATGCGCGCTTGCAACTCAAAGTATTTTTTTAGTGTTGAATTACTGCACGATGACACATGCAGGACAACCCTCCCAGTGTCGGTCCACTATTTCGGTTAATCACCGACTTATAAATCAATTGCACATGTGACTACGCGCAAATCGCGCCAGTCACATCGTCTTGCCAGGTACACTTTGTAACTGCAGGGTGGTCATCCTCGCCGGCATCTATGGCCGCTGGCGACCGGCGTCCTCCCGCACCGCTGATGCAGCTGGTTTGGGAACTCATCGAGATGCAGGGGTGACCCTAGGGTCACGATTGCGCTGCGCCGCCGCCGCTGGCGTCCTACTCGGACCTGAACCGCTGAATGCTGCTGGCTGTATCCTTGCTGGTTGTCCTTGAGTGATCGCGCGCCTAGACGGTGCTATTTTTGAGACCAGCGCCTTATGGTCGAAGCACCATGTTTCAATCAGCAGGCCAAAGCGCCTATACCCTAAATTCAGAAATTATATCCACTTGAATCTCACGATTCACTGTGGTTGCATTGTAATTTCCTTTTATTTCATGCCTGCCATATTGGAGTTGAATCTTCGTTCTCTTTTCTTCTTTTGCTCTTTCCTGTTTGATTTGGCTACCGGCGCGAATCCGCCCCATGCCCGTAAGTCGGGGTGGTGGCGGGATTCGGGCTCTAAAGCGAGCCCGGGTGTGGGGTTGCGAGCCCTGGTAGCCTAATCTTCTTTGTTTCTTGTTTGTTGCTATTCAACTTCAAAAATGGCCAACGCGCCTTTCCAAATTCACTCCATCTCTTTGTGCAGTCGAGGGGGGTGTTTTACCTACCCAAGAGGACCCCCCAGTTGGATAAAATCCCCTCAACCGACCAATTCACATGATATTATAACAGAACCTCAACTCAAGATTTACCCAGCACGTCCATGTCCGAGTTTTCTTTGGACGGAGCTTGTTTACTAGTAAAACTTGTCCCCGACCATATTTTACTCAAAGCCTATGTTTTACTGGCAGCCCATTCTGATTGCTCAGGCTGCCAAAAACCGGCTTTGATGTGGCGTCCCCCTTCCCCCCTCCCCCAAGTAGCCCGCCCTCTCCACAGGGAAACCAACCCCCCCCCCCCGCTCCTACCCTGTCCCCCCTGAAGGAGGTTTTTTTTTCTAAGTCCCCCTCCCCCTCCACCCTGCACTTTAGTCTGCCCCAAATTTGGGAACCGCTCCTCATTATCGGGGCATGCAAGGGTTTCATACCCAAATTTCGGGGTATGAGTTTCACACCCGCATGTTTACACTAAGGGTTCAAAGTGGGTGTGTGGAGGGTGGTTGTGGCGGGACTGTGGAAGGACAACTTGTGAAACACAGCGAGAACCCCGTGAAACCCGGTGAGAAGCATGTGAAACCCCCGTGAAGCCTGAATTCCGTGAAGACCGCGCGCGAACCTTGCAAGAACCCCGTGAGAACACCATGAGAGCCCCGTGAACTCTCTGAATACCGTGAATACTCCGTGAAAACCCCGTGAAAATACCGTGAAAACTCCGTGAAAATCCCGTGAACACCTAGTGAATACCCACTGAAAACCCGTTCTTTACTGGGTCAATCTTTGTTTCTTTACTTTAAAGTCAATATGTGTGATATACGCGTGGCCGCCAACTCCATCTCAAGCCACAATTCAGATTCAGTGATTTTGGCCACCTACATCCGCATTTCCGCGGCCTGTTTCAGCGGCTTTGGAACATCATTGCAAAGCTTTTCGGACACGCCGCCCCTGTCCTTATCTGACCTATGCGCGCGCTGTGATCTGGCCTACTAAGCCATCAATGCTGATTGGCTTATGTTCCAAATGCCAGGCATGCAGGAGATTGCTTCAATGATGATGAACATGAGATAGAGAAGATGGATGGATTGTCCAAAACGTTCTTTGCCGAAAGGGCATCGCTCGCTTGCATTGGCTTTGGATGCGAAATCGCAGAGTCGGCGCTGAACAAGAGCAAGAACCCTGCGGCCTGAAAGCCGTGGGCTGGCGTGTGCGCCAAGTCTCCGCTGACAAATGCTGTAAAACTTGGGTTGCTCATTTGCATAGGTAAGTTCTGACTTTACTTAGGCGACCAAATAATACTAGTAGGTTCTGACTTTACTTGGGCGACCACAGAAAACTTAGTCTTTGGAAGTATTGGGTTTAATACATAAATTTTGCAAATATTTTCTAAATTTTCAAAAATATTATTTTACAAAATTATCATTTTTCCAAAGAAATATAAATCATAAATTTTACAATATATTTATTGTAAAGTCTATGGTAAAATTTTAAATCATATTATTTCATAATTTGAATAATTGCAGAATCCTCACGGAATATGCTGAAATGAAATAATTTTCCAGAAAGGGTAATTCACCTACAATTTGAAAAACTTTGTCCTTCACTTCCTCCATTTCCTTTTTGACCTCTGGTGCTACTGGAGGTTTTGAATTTTCAATTTCATTAGGTTTTTCTTCCTCAACTGTTGTTTTTACTTTATTCTCATTCTCAATATGCTTCAATGTTTTCAAATGCTTGGATATTGCAGATTTCCTCACTTTACACTGGCAAATATCACATTCTATTTCAATCTGATTACGCACTTTATTATATTCCTTTTTCTTTTGCTTCCTATCAATTTTACTTTGTTCTCGGCAGTAATCACAAATATGCACTCTAACATTAAATAGGTCAGGTGGATAAGTGTTTTCACATCGCCTACATTTTTGCATTTTGTCAGTCATCTCCATGCTACTATTGATAGGTGGCATGTCTTTAAGACCAGACCATCTTAAAAATCCCAAATCCCCAAAATATATTTTTCCAAAACCCCAAATTATAAAATCCCCATAATTTCAAAACATAAATCTTACAATGTTTTTCATTGTAAGGTTTATGGGTTAAATTCAATCATAAATGACCATTTGTTCCCCCTTCCCAAGTTTTTGGGAGACCCTGCCCACCATTTGGGAAGCACCCTGGCCGACATTTTGGGAAGTTTCAACCACAATCCCAAACTCGTTTCTTTAATCCACCAAACTCACCAAAATCTCACAAATCAATTCAGCAGGTATTTTGTATAAATCTTCCTGCTTATGTGTTACATAATTATCCCCCCATTCTGCTTTAGTTTTTGATGGCAGTCGTTGCACAGTTTCAATATGTTTACTTTTCCTTATTTTTCCACAATCTCTATTACATAAATCTCTAGGTGTCCAATTCGTAATGTTATTCCAAAGTCTAGTGCGTTTTCTGTAATTAAATCCATATTTGCAATAATCAACATCTTTAAAATCAAACTCATTCATAAACTCCTGATTTTTTAATAATCCAGTTTGAGGATTTTCGATTACAAAATATTTAGGATTAAAATATTTGATAATCTCAATAGCTTTTAAAACTATACTATTAGCATATTCAATATTCCTAATTCCCCTAGTTTTTGCTACACTATATTCAGCGCACGGGGGACTGCTCCAAATAAAATCAAAATGGTTTCTGTCAAATTGTTTATAATCCCATTCCAAAATATCACAATTAATATCAGCATTTTTCAAGTCTAATGAGATGACATTATAACCGAGTGACTTTGCTATGGTTCCTACACTTCCAGTTCCACTAAATAATTCTAATAAATTCATATTGTTTATTAGAATGATGTAGATAATGTTCTAGAAATATACATATTTATCATCTTCCTTAATAATCTTATAGTATTCTAATGTTTGTTCTTTTGGACTTTTGATTTGTCCCTTATTTAACATATCACAATATTTTTTACGCTTCGTGTCATAATCACCGCTGGGTCTGCCTATCCCTTTCTTTTCAAATATTTTATCAATCTTTTCCTTCTCTTCATTGTTATCTTTTGGTTCGTTTGCCTTTGCATCAAGTTTCTGGTCAATAGTTTTTATCATCTCGTACAACAGTTTAACATTTTTACTAACTGTCATTATCTTCTTTGATAGTTCAACAATAACATCATTTTCAACTTCAGACATTTCTATATATATTTATTTATATAATTATTTATTTAAATATTTATTTATGCGTTTTATTATACAGTTTACCTGAATAATCTAATGTTATATATGTAAATAAATTATATTCTAACAGTCTTTCACCAATTTTATTGTTCATTTTTATTAAACCTTCCTCGTCACCTGTAATTTCAAAAAACATCAATATTTTATCAAATTTATCCGGTTTAGTTATACCTTTCATAAAATATTTATCCTTGAATTTAGCATCAAACCAATAAAAATATTCTTCGCTCAATTGTTTAGCAAAGTTTTTATCACCATTAAATAGGTCTTTAATTTCTTCATCGTCAAAAGTTATAACTCTATGGTCTTCTCTATTCATAGTTGGCATTATGATTATACAAATAATTAGATATTTATTTATTTACTTATTTATTTATAAAATTGATTTAGTGTAAAATCTACTCTTTAAATACTAAATTTTCATCATTTGTTTAATAGTTTCCTGTGCTTCGTTATCACCATTATCGGATGGTGATGCATGCCTTCCCCATTTAAAAGTTATATTATGGACATCAGTTTCTAAGTTGATACTGTCTTTAGTTTTATCAATATTCATTTTCTTATCGTTTTTGCTCAATTTGAAATTTGTCGGAATACACGAACACTTACAATTTCCTTTCTTTTGAATTTCTAATTCGTTCTTCATTGCTAACATCTTTTTACACATAGGGCAAGCAAACTCAATAACTGATGTTTCTTTAACAATTTCTTCTTCTTTGTCTTCATCTGTTGAAGAAACTGTAGTATCTGTTTTATTCTTTTTGTTTTTCTTTTTTCCCATTTATATTAATATTTACATTTTTATTTTTGATATATTGTATTCCTAATTTTATTAATTCTAATGTATAAAAGCATACTTTCTTACATCTGTTGTCAGTTATTATCACTTGTTCTATATTCTCTACTTCATCTATTATATCAATATAATCTGAATAACTTCTATCCATATTAAATAATAAGATGAAATAATTATTAAAATAATTATTTGATCTTATTATTTTCATGCATAATAGAATATTGGTGGGGCACAGCACTTGGGGTTTTCATTGCACACGCGAGCAAGACACAAAACTAATTATCTTCAATGCTTATTGATTGAAGCAATGGAAAACCTGTTCCATTTTTTCATTGATATTTGCCGTCATCATATCATGAAAAAACGATGTTCCATTTAATATTAATTACAAATAATTTTCTAAATATCTTTAATATTATTTTATTATGCCTGATGTAAAACCAATTGATGAAATCAAATATGACTTTAAGCAAAGCAAGCACGAGGTCGTCCCTAAATTGCCGATGAGAGCTATGATTGTGGGCCCGTCAGGCTCTGGCAAATCGACGCTACTTGTATCAATGATACTTGATATTTATAGAGGTGCATATGAAAGAATTTTTATCTGGTCCCCATCTGTAAATTTGGATAGCATTTGGTTGCCTGTTAAAAAATACATTAAAGAAGGTTTGAAAGTAGATAATGATAAAGAACCGTGTTGGTGGGATGAGTTCAATGTTGAAGATTTAGAAAGAGTTATAGAAACTCAAAATAAAATAATTGAATACCAGAAAAAACAAGGAACGAAGAAATTATTTAATATTTTGGTAATTTTGGATGATGTATCTGATAATCCAGCAATAACAAGAAATAACAAATTGTTAAATTCTTTATTTTGTAGAGGTCGTCATAGTGGAATATCAACACTTGTAAGTCTTCAAAAATCATCAACCGTTCCACCAATTATTAGGGTAAATATAAGTCATTTGTTTTATTATAAAGTTAGAAACTACAAAGAAATTGAAATATTGCAAGATGAATTATCAGCAATTGTTAGAAGTGATAATTTACATGAAAGCAAGAAACTAATTTATAAAATATATGAGACTGCCACTGATGAACCGCATAGTTTTTTATATATTTACCTTTTAGAAAAGAAGCCAGATAAAATGTTTATGAAAAACTTTTCACAATATTTGAAAATAACTAATCAATAACATTAAATGTATTTTTTTAATGTTTTTGATTCAAATTAATGAAGCGTTGCATAAATTCAACGCAGGTAATTTATATATTAGTTTGTCCGATTTTTGACTTTCTAATTTTTCAATCCTTGCCACACATTCTTGAATAGATTTAATTATTAAAGTATCCGCTCTTGTTTTTTCATCTACTCTTAAATTCTTAATGTCTTCCATACTGTTATTTTCATCGTTTTTACTTTGACCAATACCCATTATATACTATTATTTAGATTGTTTTTTTCAATTCCTTAATTTCTTTTTCTAGTTTTTCAACTTTATCTATCACTTCCAGTAAAGCTTTATGTAATAATATTGGAACTTTTGTATATTCAATACCTAAATATTCACGTTCGGTATGAACTACATTACTAATTTCTTTTGGAACTGCTTTTAATAAATCATCAGCAATATAACCTATATGGATTGCATCCTTATCGTCTCTATCTTTTCTTTTGAATTTTTTAGGTTTGAATTTCTTAATCATACTAATACAATTACTTTTTAATAAATCTACATCATATTTCAATCTTGCATCGGAATTATCTATTAGACTTCCATTTATGGTTACAGTTCCGGCAGTAATATCAATAGCATCGCCTGAAGCATCTTGAATATCATTTACAAATAATGTTTTTGTGTTAACAACTGTTACATTTTCATTAAAGTCGATGGAGCATTATTTGTAAAACTTTCAGTATTTACTGTTGTTCCAAATGTCTTATCAATGGATAATAAAACAGAAGGTGTAGTAGAACTATCAGCAACTCTAAACGCCGTGTTTGATGTTCTGAATATTACATCAATTGTAGATAAACTAGTTCCATCATAATAAGTTGATATTTCACTTGTTCCCATCTTTAGATCTGTTCCAGTAGTCATTGAAATATTATTCAAAAATGAAACCGTTGTTAAATCGAATGATTGAATGGTATTAGTTGCTAAATATGCATTTTGAACTGCTAAGTTAGTATCAACGGTTACTAATGTTCCACCATTAGGCGCTATATGATTACTTCTTAATGCTCCCCCGCTTTTAACATAAATATCATCAGCAAATAAATTACCCATTACATCAACAGTGCTTGTGTTAAAAGTCCATCCAGTAGAAATATTAACTGCTCCAACTATATTAGATTGAACGGCAGGATCTCCACAAATAAATCTAATTGAAGAATTAGCATCACTATTCCTCATATCAAAAGATGAAAAAGCACTAACATATCTATATAATTCACAATTTATATCAATCGTTAATTTACCATCAGTATCAATATTAACATTATCGCAATTAACAGCGGCATTTGTATAAATTTTACCTAACACATCTATAGGTTTACTAAAAATAGTTTTATTCACCAATCCATCACACATCATATATTGATTACTGGCATTAGTAATATCACCAACGCTAACAGCAACAAAATTAGGATGATGTATATAAAAACCTTCTGTTGCATCTGGTGTATATGTTTCTAAATATGGTTCTAGTCCATTTATTGAAGTATTGATATTATCAATTTTTGTTTTAATATCTGTTGAAAAATCATTATTTGTAAATAAATTTCCTTTCATATAAACAGCACCTTCAAAATATGATGTTCCGTGTGCTTGAGCAAAATTGTATGAAGTATGAACATTACCATTAATTGTAATTCTTGAAGCATTGTTGGGTCTTCCAATAATAACATCTCCTGTGTTCCATCCTAACCATAATCTATAAGGAGTAGCACCTGTTAGTCCTTGATAAGAGTCTAACTGGCATCCTCTTTTAAATTCGAGTCTTTGGTTACTAACTGCGTCCTGGATTCTAAATATTGGATTAGTATTATCTGTTAAACTAAGTATTAATGGAGAGTTTACTGTTTGTGCAGTTGTATTAACTTTGTCTAATTTTTGACTTATTACTGTATCTTGCGCGCTATCATTTGAAATTATTGAATTAATTGTATTTGTATTTCCCGTTATTAATCCACTTAATCCATCTGATTGTAAAACATAACGAGCATCTGAACCTGCTATATCTAAAATAGATGAACACGAAAATACACCCGATACTTGTAAATTACTTAATATTGTGGTATTATGATTTAATAATATTTTATCATTTTGAAAAGTTGAAGAATTATTAATTTCTACATCTCCAAAACCTCTTTGATTCAAAAACATAGTTGAACCAGTCAAACTTCCATAAACATAACTGTCAAAATAGTTATTATACATTTCAAAGAAATTGTTATAATTTCCAAATTCTGCTATTTTGAAAGTTGCAGTAGTTGTTATATTATGTATTAATGTATTATTTAATACTGATGTGTTTAACTTTTCTGATCATAAATTATTAGTTGTTATTTTATTATAGTAATCTGATTCATTAAATGAACCTCCATTCTGTAAATCTAAAATTGCAGTAATATGTGAATTTACTGTACTATTTAATCCTGTTATTAAATTAGAATTAGAACTAATATTATTAAAATTAGATGTCATAGTAGAATTTAAATTATTTATTAAATGTGTATTTGATGAAATATTATTAATATTTGTATTTATTAAATTAGTATTAGAACTAATATTATTAAAATTAGTCGTTATAGTAGAATTTAAATTATTTATTAAATGTGTATTTGATGAAATATTATTCAAATTTGTATTTGAAGTTATTGTAAGATTACCTATTAAAAATGTATTTGATGAAACATTAACTAAATTACTTGCTATTGTTGCTGTATTATTCATAATAAAATAAGCATTTGAACTAATATTATTTGAGAATACATTAACTTCTGTTTTGTTATATGATTGAGTTATATCATAAAAATTAGCGTCAACCTGTGCTTTTGTGTAAGTATCTACTTGGTCTGCTTTATTGTTGAGTAAATCAATTATATCTGATTGATTAGCGTATATGTTTCTAATGTTTGTCACCCCGCTTGTAGAATTGATTTCGCTAATTGTGTGCGCTACAACATTTTCAAAGTTTGTTAAATTTATTGAAGGCATTATATATTAATAGTAGAAAATGATAATACTTATTTATTTTTAATATTATCATTTTTACTAATTTTTAATCTAAAATCTGAACTCCGGCGTCTCTAATGGAAAGTATTTGCTCACTCACTAATGTTATATATATTGTATCTGGCATATTTGCTGTTACCATATTTCCAATAGGTTTCACACGAATTAGAAGTTGTTGTCCAGCTTTCGTGTTAATTCCAGTATATGAACTATCGGGAACCTTTTCAAAATTCATAGCAAAGATAAACTTATCAACACGGTAAGCAGAATATTCAATTGATAAATGGTGTTGATGGAACAATGGTAAATTTAATGCTTTCCGTAAGTAATAGAATGCTTGTGTTAATGAACGGCAAGGATACTCAGGATATAGTTTTGACCCTAATTGAAGTTGAAATTCTAAATCAAGGTCAGGATTGTAGTATCCACTGTCTTGATAATTCAAGTTGTACATAGGGTGATAGAAGTTGTTGTATTCTTTCATAACGTGAGTATCGCCTACTCCACTCTTGTTGAAACGGATGAACGCGGCAACTAGTTTAGATACTGAACGAACAACAGTAGTGTTAATTGACGACGAACCATCGGGAACTTGATTAGATTGACAAATATAAGTATTATACGTAATAGGTAATTCTTTTGAATCGAGGAGGTGAGCAACATATTTATTATGGAGGTCGTTGTCCAAGCTAACCAAATCAGTTTGAAGGAATGCGTTACTAATTGAGAACTGCTCATTTGTATGAAGGCTTGAGTCTGCGTTGCCACTGTCTGGAAACCTCGACCCGCCCGCTGTAACAACACAATCAGTAAAATTTGAAACTAGTTCAAGTTCTAAAACAAGAGGACACGCTTTTAACGGGATATACTTAAATTGATTGAATAAACCAAGCATCGGTTTAAATCCGACAACCATTTTTCTTCTAAAACCGGGAATTGTGTAAGCGTCATATGCAGAACCAATATGACCCGATGCAGGAACTGCACGACGTGTGTTTAAATCGTCATCATATCTATAACCAAAACTCTGGGCGTCTTCATTGTCTCTTGCTCCTTTTGACATCAGGCAACTCATCATATGATGATTTCGGTTGTAGTAATCAATGTCTTCAACTAGTTGATTACCAGCAATTAGTCTTACTCTTCTAAAAAAGGAATAAGCAGGAGACAGAGGACGTAAGCGTTTATTGTCTATCGGGTCAGTGTTTTCAACAGTGAAAAAAACCATTACACTCTGTGGGTCTAACCAACTATTATCTTCAGCATTTAACGCTATTTTCAACACACGCTGACCAGATGAAGGGGTGTAGATATTACTCCCAGAAGGAAAAAACGAGACAGAACGCCTCTCATTTATATAACTTGCTCCTTTATTTAATTTGAATGAGAGGTTGTCAATTAGAATATCTTCAGCACTAAAAGTTTCCATTACTATATATATTTTAATTTAGAAATAATTTAAACTAAATTGATAAATTTATACATTCATTAATTTCTAAAACATATTTTATATATGTTTTACAAATTGATGAAATTGTAATTTCATTAATTTCCAAATCATAATTAAGAATTATGATTTACAAATTGAATAATTTAGTGTAATCCTTTTGATTAGAATTATGATTTTTAAATATTTTCATTTTCTTTTTCTTAATCTTATCTTCAACTGGATTATTGCCTTTGTCGCGAATGCTCGCGAGGCTTCTTGCCGAAGCGTCTTTCTCTAAAACAATCTCTCTAATTTCATCATATGAACTTTTCTTATACTTTTTATTTTCATTCTTAATCATATCATCTGTTGTTTCATTGTCATATTTCTTATGTTGTATCATAATAATAATATGAAAATAGTTTTGCGTTTTTTCTTTTTACTATTTCATCAAGGTCTGATTGAGTGTGATTACAATTGTTAGTGTTGTCATTGATGAGGACATAACCATTTATATATTTTGGTACAATCATATTATAAATTGAAGTAATCCAGTTATAATCAATATAGTCAGGTCTAACTCTGACACTCCTAATAATGAAACACCCACACTGACATTTTACATGTGTTCGTTTATTATCTCTATTTAAATCCCTTAATCTTTCTACAAGTGTTAATGGTTTAAATTTTGTTTCACTTTCTGTCAAGTTTTCTTTTAACTGATTATACATATATAATACTATATAATTATTTATTTAATTATTTATTTATTTAATTAGTTAAAAACTATAATATCTCATTTACTGGATAAATACTTCTTGAAACATCACGACCCGTGTCTCCGTATCCAGTTATGTAATCGTGGTTAGTAAATGGATTTAATGAACCAGTATAAACAGTTACAGCAGACCTATCTAAAATACTGACAGGGTCTAAGATACTTCTAAAATTAATGTAATCATCGGTAATGTTAGACTTTCGCGATATAAATGGAGCACCGTAAGTGGTTAAAGTTAATTCTCTTTCAGGGTAATCTTTTGTTATCAGTGCACCTACACTTGAACCGAGACTGTGTGTTATAAGATGTTTAACTTCATTGTTTTCATCCAATGCTGTTGATGTGTCTTTATATCGTTGTGAATATTTAGTCATTTTAAAGGGAAGTCCTACATCTGCCAGAATGTCATTAACAGCACCTCCAAACGTTCCTTTTCCAAATGTTCCGCTTACATACATTTTATCACCATCAATATAAAAACCTTTACCATTGCCATATGCTCTACTCAACCCTTGTGCATCAGTTAAATTAGAATTAGGATAAAAATCGTTTAATATTTTGTCAGTTTGTTTCATAACATCAGTTATTTCAGTTGTTTTTTTATAAGGTTGATAATGTTTAATTTTCCCATGCTTCATTTCATATATTAACTTTTTATTATTAATCATATAAATACAGATATACATTAATTTCTCAATTAATTAATAATGCTTACGTATAAGAAGGTCTATATTGACAGTGCTCATAGGATTAGTGGTACATCATCAAATTTCAAAGTTGAATTACCAGAAACATTACAAACAGATAATGGTGTTCATTGCTACATTCACGAAGTAACATTGCCTAACTCTTGGTATTCAATACAGTCAGGATTAAATAATATACTATACTTTTATTCTTCTCCGATAGTTCCAGATGAAGATAATACAAATGTTCATTATTTAGCGTTACAATTGGACGAAGGAGTATATACTGGCACAGAACTAGCGACCGAATTAAAGGCAAAAATAAATGGTGTTGTAGATAATACTAATTTCTCAAATACTTATGAAATTTCTTACAGTGTAAAAACTAATAAAATAACAATTTGTTCAAACTATGCTGATAGAAAGTTCGCTGTATTAACTGATGAACAAATGAAACTAACATATGCAGATTATATATGGAATGGAAGTTTTAATGCTAATAACTTACAATCTGTTAATGAAGTTTTGGGAAACTATCAAGTAGCAGTTTATCAATATAATAATCCTTATGTTTCTGGCTTCGTTAATCTTCAACCCATTAGAAATATTTATATTCATTCTTCTCAATTGTCTAATTATAATCAAGTAAATTTAAGAACGGGCGATAGCACAGTTGTTAAGAAAGTGCCAGTCACAGCACCACACGCGGGAATTGTCTTTGGTTCAGAATTAAACCCTCTTGATTACTTGGATGTATCAAACAGAAGCTTTAAACAATTAGATTTTTGGATTAGTAATTCGTTAGGAAATGAAATTAATTTGAATGGAGTGAATTGTAGTTTTAGTCTCCTTTTCGTAAAGAGTGATATTGTTTGATAAGGGGTAAATGATATATAAAGATAACTTATGTATATTTACTAATGGAAAATCGTTATAACTACGGTAAGATTTACAAAGTGTGGGACAATGCTTTTACAAAATGCTATATTGGAAGTACAACTGAAACATTAAGTCAAAGAATGGCAAGACATAGAGTTTCTTATAATATATGGAAAGGGGGTTCAAACAAAGGTTATTATAAAGTATTTGATTTGTTTGATGAGTTTGGAGTTGAAAATTGTAAGATTGAATGGGTAGAATATTACTCGTGTAATAGTAAGAAGGAGTTAGAAGCAAGAGAAGGGAAATTTCAAAGAGAGGAAGAATGTATAAATAAACGCGTTGCGGGAAGAAGCATTAAAGAGTATTATGATGACAACAGAGAACAAATATTAGAGAGAAAAAGGGAATACTACCAAGAAAATAAAGAAGAAATATTACAAAACACAAAAGATTATACTGAGAATAATAAAGACAAAGTATTGGAAAGAACAAAGTTGTACTATGCAACAAAGACACCATAAATCAAAAGAAAAAAGTTTAAGCTGAGACAAACAAAGGTAAAATCAAAGAATACCACGCTGAATGGTATTCCAAAGATAAGGGTAAGTTTAATGAAGACAGAAAAACTAGAATAGATTGCGAATGTGGAGGTAGATTTTCAAAAAATCATAAGGCACGACATTTTCAAAGCAATATCCATCAAGAATGGTTAAATAGTCAAACTTCAGAAGCATAAATATACTTTCTATCAACTTTCAATATAGAAATTTAATAGAAAATATATAGAATATATTATATGTCAAGTATTGAGGTAGTAGATGTTAATAATGAAACTAAAACAGAAGAAGCACCTATTAATAATGAATTTGTTGAACAAAATGAAACAGTTAATGAAGAACCAACGCCAGCAGAAGTTAAACCTGAAGAAGTCACTCCTGAACCAAAAGCGAAAGCAAAAGAATTACCAAGAACTAAAAAAGAAGTTGAATTAGTAGAATGTGAACAGTGCTCTAAGAAGATGACATTGAAAAGTTTGAGACACTCGCATCCTAAAAATTGTAAAGGGGCAAAAACCGAGATGCTCCCAGTCAATCCACAAAAGAATATTAGAAAGATACAACCAGAAGTGAAAGAAGAAATTAAGAATGAGATTAAACAAGAAGTGATTAAAGAAACTATTAAGAAACCCACGGCAACAGAACTATTAAGCCAACATTATGAAGAACTTAAACAAAAGAAAAAACAAGATAAACAAGAAAAAATAAACAAATTATCTTCATCAATGTTTTAAATAATAATCTAATTATATTATATATTAATCATGCTTATGAGAAGTCATAGAAATGTAGAATTTAAAAGGGCACCACAAGTTGAAAGAGTATATGATACTAATGACTTATGGGGCGTTGCTTCAAGAATGAATTATTTTAAACAAATGAAAGATAATATAGAAGCAAGACAAACACAAGGAGCATTGATAAAATACAGAAACGATTTAGCAGAAAGCAACAGAACGGAAAGTTATAGAAAGGAATTAGACAGAATAAGAAAAATATTGGAAAACTCACGCTCACCCGATGGAATACAAACAACAGAACAACTAAAAGCAAGAAAGAAACATTTAGAAGAAATGATTAAGAATATTTCAGATTAACTTATTTATTATTTAGATAAATAAATTATCTAAATAATGCATATAATATGATTAAATCAATAAATAGATTGAATACAGTAGGACCAGTAAAAGTAGGTTCGTTAAAATCACAATTACATTTGAGACCTTCTTATGACGAGTTGTTAAAAGAAACATTAGTAGAAGATGAGAATAGACCATCAATTGAAAATGTGATAGACAGAAGGGCAACGAGATACAGGTTAAATCAATATGGTAGTCAGTTTGATAATAAAGATGCTTTGGATATTCAAAAGAAAGAAGAATTGAGCAGAAGAGAAGAAGTTAAGAAGGAAGCATCGTCAGGCAGAGGAATATTTGGCGAAATTGGCGATACATTCAAACAACAAATGGCATTTGTAGACGAAAGGTTAATGGAAGTGAACAGACAGAAAGAAGAACTTGAAGAAAGAATGAGACTTATGTTTGGACAACACGATGAAATGGCAAGTGCTGTATCAAGACAATCAATACCAGAAGGTGTGAAAGTCCATTCAATGGCGTCAAATCAAGAAGAAGGAGAAGAAGAAGAACCAGAAGACGACCCTATTGTTGATGAAGAAGAGAAGAAAAAGGGTAAAGACGACGATGATGACCTAAGTAAAGTTGAAGATTTCATAGATGTAATCAGAGGAAATACACCCTTATATTTAGCAAATGTTCCAATGGACATGAAACGCATCTTTGATAACATATATAATGTCGGATTAATGAAAGATGATATATACATAGAATTCAACAACTTAATTAGCGAATTGATTGAAAGTGAAACCAACGTTAAAAAACAGGAAAACAAAACCAAATTGAAAGATTTTTACAACAAGCATGTTTATAATAAGTATATGAAAGAAGAAAAGGCATCCTCATCGGGTCAAACACGTGATTAACAATAATTAATCTATAATATTTAATAATGAGTAATACTAAATATTATGGATTGAGAAGAAGGAAAACCTTTGATGAAATGCTTAAAGAAGCGATGACACACAGACTGATAATAACAACCATCCCAGAAAAACGGAGAGTAGATTTATTAATGAATGAAGTTGATTTTGACGAATTTGATTTAACGAATTATGGCATTAACAAGAAATATATGAGTTTAAACAATAATAAATATGATACTGATATGTTCCCGGTAATGACACTTGACAAAGCAACACAGTTTCCTATCAGAGAAGTCAAAGAAACACAAACAGACCTACCAAATGATAAAGAAACACAAACTGATGACATTGATTATACAGGTTTGATTTCAGACGGATTTTCAAAGAGTTTTAAAAGTAATCTTAAGAATAGGGCAGAGGCAGAAGCACAAGCATCCTTATTCAAACCTATTCAAGATGATGATGATGCTGATGAACCAGATGATGACGACGATGATGATAATGGAAACAAAAAGAAAAGTTTAAACCTGATTAGGATTATAGAATTTATGTTAAGGTCAGGTTTTAGTGTAGCAGACATAATAATACATATAACTTATCAAACTACATTAACTACTCTACAAATTACTGAATTGACAGCATACATTATAGGAAATTCACTAATTACAACTTTTGATATTACTAATGGTATTATGAATTGGTTAAGTAATAATACTGATGAAGAAGTTGAGTTAAACACTTCTCCCCCTGTTAGCGTTAATAGTTCTCCACCTATCACTGTAAATAGTTCTTCAACACATACCGTTAATTCAACGTCGTCGCGAAGCTCGCGAGCCTCTGGCGAGGCGTCATCAGAAGAAAATGTTAATTATGAAATAGCACCGCCGACCGACATTCCTATTCCTACGGATGCTGAAACCGATGAAGAAGATAAGGATAAAGATAAGAATAAAGAAAAGCAAAATCTAAAATAAACAAATATGAAAGACATACAGTTAAAACCATCATGAAAATAAAATCATATTTTAAAATACTTACTTTAGAATATCATTTTTCAGGGGTAGAAACTAGGATCAAATTATTGCCTTTGTATTTTCTGTTGTAGTCATTTTTAGGAGGTTGATTTACTGTTCCTTCCTCTTCCTTTTTCCTATGATACCTTTGTCGGTCAAGTGCCCTTTTTCTTTCAAGAAATTCAGGGTCTTCTACCTTTTTCTTCTTATAATATAATCTGGTGAATAACGCCATCTGTTCCTTAATCTCATCAATTGTCAAGTCATCAATATTTTTAGTGCTCATTTTTATCTTAATATATCATGGTAATATTTCTTTAAGTATATTAAGGCAAAATATGAATTAATATAAATTCAACAAGGCGAATAAAAGAGTAATACGAAAGACACTTAAGGACATATTAACTATTATTAATATATAGACTAATTTATGACAAAAAAACGTATAGATACAAACATTCAAGACCTAAAAAACACAAGAGACAGGAAAAGGGGCAGCATTACCGCTCAAACCCTACAGAAAGTCAATACCATCATTGATTTTTATGAAGACCGCAAAATTGTTCAATTTGACACGGCAAACAAATTAATCAATGGCATCATTGCAACAAACGACAAGGAATTGAAGAAAGGACTGAAGCAATATGAAAAGGCAGTTGCCAAATACCAAAACATAGCACCCATAGGCGAGAGAATGAAACCAACAACTGAAAAGGCAGTCAGAGGCAAGAAGCTAGCAACAATCAGGAGAAGAATTAATGAAAAAACACCCTTACGAAGAATTCAAAGGATGTATAGAGACAACATAACGAAGGACAGAAAAACGATTGTTATTAAATATATTCTTTTTACTAAAGACGAAGGACGCGCTACAAAATCCGGTTTTTTTACATTGAATGGTATTAAATACTACCCGTTGCTATATCCTAACGTTAAAAGGGCAGGCAACGTAAAAGCACAGTGGGAGTTTATTACTAATGCTGTTAATGTTAAAATTACAAAGCATTTTGATAAACATAAGTTTCATAAACTGGTGGCAGTGATGAGAAGCGACCCAGCGTTTAAGAGTTTTACAGATGGCGAGGTTTATAACTACCTTGATTGCATCAAAATAGAAAGCGCCGACTTAGTTGATGAGGACGCAGTAGATTATGATATTTTTGATGATGAACTCACCGACGCTAAACATAACATAAGTATTCATCATAGATACATTCAAACCGAATTGAACCCTGACTGCTTAACATTGAAGGAAGCAATAAAAAAAGGTGAGCATATTGAAAATGAGTGCTGGATTAATACGTTGATGGAACACTACGCGGACACGCTGATGAGGCACAAAAGAACTAAAAAGAAGAATTTAACCAGAGAGAGGATATTAGAAATCATCAACAAAAGCGATGAAAATTTCAACAAGCACGGTGCTTCAATCATGCAAATGGATGCTGTGTTTAAACAGTTTGACATCAAAGCAAGAATTTATGACATTGACAGCAAATTGATTTACAAGCATGATCCAAAAGACTTCTACAGCAAAAAATGATTACTTTTAACGGTTTAGTAAAGAACAGTCATATTTACACATTGAACCACGACATGAAAAGTCTTAAAGCAACCCCTAATGTAGAAGACGTCCATAAACTTAAAATCCATAGCAATTATTACACCAGTAGCAGGGAGACACCCATCAAATATAAGATGATTGAAAATTTGGACGACATATTAAAACTCAATGAGGAAGATGAATACAAGTTGATATTGAAAGACAATGATTTAGACAAGGCAGTTTTTGAACTCAAGCAGATAGGATATGAACCACAAATAGGATACACTGCAGGTAGGACAACTGAAGTCAAAATGGATTTTACGCATCAAATAGGAAAGAAGCAAAAGAAAGTTTATTATTCAATAGTAAACCAGAATTTTGACAGAGACAGAATTGATGAGGACATCGCAGTTGACGAAGAAGAGGTATATAATAACATCAGTGAAGAAATGTTTAAATTTAACAGAAAATTGTTGTGCGAAAACTACAAGAGTTATTATAATGAAGTTGATGTCCAGATTTTGGATGAATGCAGAACAATCGTAGCACACGGCATGATGAGAAGCAATGTAGGCAAGGAAGTAGAAGTCGCGAATGCTCGCGAGGCTCTGGCGAGCGTCAATGAAAGATGTAGCATTGACACATGTAAAGCATTTACACATCAAGGAAGCAAGATTAATTATATCCCGATTTTTAAAGAGTTTGATGTGTGGAAACCTTACAATCACACTTGCGATTTCAACAGATTTAACAATTACACACTGTATTATGTTCAAGCAAATCAGGGCAACATCTTTTTTAACAAAAATTTAATCTGGTGTATGGTAAATACTTAAAAGAATTGGTTAAAAGAGGCGTTGTGATGAAAATACTATATTATAAAACACCGTCGCAAGTGTTGAAGGTAAAATACAAGAAAGCGATAAGCGAATTGTTTAAATCAAACATCAGTCCTGACGAGGAGCAAAACAACAAAATCAAGAAGACAATAGCAAATATTACTTTTGGACTAATGGAAAAATCATATAACAGAAAGTCAGTGAGTAGGATCTTTGACAATGTAGGACATGCTTTACATCATCAAAGAACCCATGGAGGCAGACTGTATGTTTTGGATGATGAAGAATATGAGTGTTTTAATAAATGGCAACTATTAAACGATGATGAGTGGAGTATTGAACTCTCCGAAGATGAGAGACCATACTTCCAACATGTAAATGGTAGTATGACATTTCCTGAATTTGGTATCGATTGCAAAGTTGAAGACGGCAAGACTTATTACAGCGAACGGGGTGAGAAATATAGGGAAACTGAAAAGATAAGTAAGACTGCCAAATATTATGTTGTTTGTCTTACCGACCAAAGAAAACTAATGAACGGATTTAGACCGATTAAAGAACTCCTACTTCAGGGTCATAATTTTAACATGTATGAAACTTTTGAAAAACTGAAAGCAAATAGTATTAAAGTTTATGCGGTGAAAACCGATGCCTTTCATATTGCAAAGAAAGATGTAAGGAAGGCAAAGAAGTTGTTAGATTTTCATAATGATATTGGAGGTTGGAGAGTAGAAAATAATACAGTCTATGAACTGGAAACTGATTACAAATGGAAATTTAATGAGTTAGTGCCTATTCCCATTTATAAAACTACCCGCTATGCTGTAGAAGATGAATATGATACCGAAGCAATATGTAAGTTGATTGCTAAACACAATTGTTTCATAATAAAAGCAGACTTGCCGGGATCTGGAAAAAGTTTCATAGGTAAATACTTTGAACAACTGGGTAAAAATGTATTGTTTGTTGTTGGAACTAACCATTTAGCACAAAACTGTGAATGCGAGAGCATTACCGTAAATAAATTCTTTTCAATTGGTGTTGATGAGGATGAACAACTGCCACCTTTTGACCATAGCAAATTTGACGTGATTGTATTTGATGAAATATTTTTCAATCCTGTCCGGATGCTACACAGAATTAATCAATTTGTTAAACATCACAAGCGCGATAAACTTTTGTTAGGAACTGGTGATACAAACCAATTACCAACAATAGAACCAATGTCAAATACCAAATCTTTCGAAGAATACGCTAATGAATGCGTAAGCATTATTTTTGAAAATGAAATATTCTCAAAGGAATATTGAAAAACCCAGAAGATAAAGTTAAACTGAAAAATATAAAGAATGATATTTTTGTGAATGATATACCATTCAAGGAGATAATAGAACGATACTTTCAATATGTTGATAAAGTTGAAATATGCAATAATAATATTGCCTACACAAACAAAACCTGTAAAAATATATCTAGTGCTATTAGGATGTTGCTTAAGAAAGAAGCAGAATATGAAATAGACGATGTTGTAATTTGCAAAGAATATTTCAAAATGAATGGTTTTACATTCAACGTCAATTTTAGGTTTAAGATAATTTGTGTTGATAATAGGAATATCAGACTACAGAATATTAAAACAATGGAAACACAAACTGTCTCAATAGATGTTTTAAGAGACAAATTTATTTACAGTTATTGCTATACTGCCCATTCTTGTCAAGGTTGTTCAATTGATGATAATGTTATAATTTATGATTGGACCAATGAACACGCTACGAAAGAATGGTTTTATGTTGCTTGCACAAGGGCACGAGACTTAAATAAGGTTAGATTTTACAGATATTGAAAAATGGTTTAAGGAAAGGAGAACTTAAGATAAATAGGGATATGAGTAATAAATATCAAAAAGGTCAGATTTATAAAATAGTGGATGTAGGATTTAACAAATGCTACATTGGAAGCACCACTGAAACATTAAGTCAAAGAATGACAAGGCATAGAGCGTATTATTTCAAATACTTAAGGGACAACAGAGATAGAGTTTATTTGACTTCATCTATATTGTTTGATGAGTTTGGAGTAGAAAATTGTAAAATTGAATGGATTGAAGATTACCCGTGTAATAGTAAAAAGGAACTGGAAGCAAGAGAAGGCAAGCATCAAAAAGAAAATGACTGTGTAAATAAAATCATAGTAGGTAGAACAGTGCAAGAATACAGAGAAGACAATAAAGAAAAGATAAGTCAAAATGCTAAGATTTACAAGGTAAAACATAAAGAAGAGTTGAAACAATACAGAGAGGACAATGCCGAACATTTCAAGCAAAAAGCAAAAGAACGCTACAACGAAAAGAAAGAGGAAATTAACAAAAAACACAGAGAACACTATACACAAAACCTAGCAACCGCCAAAGCAAGACATAAAAGAAACTACGAACTAAACAGAGAAAGAGTGCTGGCAAACCAAGCAATCAAAATCAACTGTGGATGTGGTGCTGTGTGTAGAAAAGGTGATAAAGCAAGACACCAAAAATGTAAAAAAACATCAGGAATGGTTGAAGCAACAAGAACCTGAAATAGAACCACAGTTAGAAGAATTAGATTAAGATAATTTCTTGTTTATTTATATGACAACTAAACAAGAAATTATAGCAAATGTGTATTATGATAAATCAGGGTATGGCAGTAAAGCGCTTACTTTACAGGATGCTAAGAAAAAAGACCAAACAATTAAAATGGATGATATAAATGAATTCTTTAGTAAAAACATTGAAGAGAAAAGAAAAATGAGAGGTGAAAATAGCTTTATTGCACCACGCTCATTCTGGGAATTTCAAGTTGATCTGTTTTTCATTTCTAAAAATGATTTGGAAAATCAAACATTTAGAATTGGAATGATATGCATTGATATTTTTAGCAAATATATGCATATCGTGCCAATTAAACCCAAGACACCACCAGACATTTTAGCAGGGTTGATGGAGAACCTAAATAAAATGGGCGGGAAGTGTAAATTAATTTATACCGACGAGGAAGGCAGTTTTTTTAATCAATCAGTATTAGATTATTTGAAGGAGGAGAAAATTGAATTACATAGAACTAGAGGTCATCCAGCATTTGCGGAGCGTGGAATTCAGACTTTTAAAGATCAACTGTTTAAACGAGTTGAAGCGGACAAGAAAAATGGAAAGCAGAATATCCAATGGACGGATTATATTTTTGAAATATTATTAACTTACAATAATAAGATGGTGCATTCTGCCACCCGCTTTGTTCCAGCACAGGCAAGATTAAAAAAGAATGAATTTGAGGTAAAAATGAATATTACAATGCAAGCAAGAAATACTAGAAAATACCCTGAGTTGTCAGTGGGTAGTAATGTAAAAATAATGAGGAAGAAAGGCATAAGCGAAAAGGCACATACCAGTCATTGGTTAAAAGAAGTATTTAAAGTAAAATCAATTGATAGTAAATTAGGGCAATCTTACTTTCATTTGGAAGGAAAAACGAATCCTTACTTGAGACACGAATTATTAAAAGTTTAATATTAAACGAAATACAGTTAAAGAAAAAACGCCTTATAATATTAGTGAAATGTTGTTTAACTATAACAAGTGCGAATGCTGTAAATGCAAAATGAATGATTTGAGTTTAGCCTTGCATCATATACTACCAGCAAATGTATGTAATAAAATACGTGAATATAATGTATACTGCAATCAATGCTGTATAACAAGAGACCTTTTTTTTTGTTGAAGAACATAAGGATAAGGGATATACAAAGTTTCAATTACAGCTAAAATTCTTTATGCGACACCAAGCAAGATTTCCTATACACTTTTACCAGAAGATTTCCAGAAAGTCATATGAAAATGAAATTGATGAATTCTTTAGTAATATAGATTTAATTAGGAGGTTTGGAGGAATAAACGCAATTAAACCATACAAAGCATTTGTCAAAAAATACCGTTATTTGTTTGAATGGATTGATTGGCATTTATTAGACAAAGATAAAATAAACGAAGTCTTGAACGAATTTAGAGCAACTAAATATAGTATATGGTATTACTACAACACTAAATATAAAGTATGTCTATTGTTGTATTTATTCTTTTGGGAATATATTTATTCAATAATAGGAAAAGACAATATCAAATATATATACATTGGTGATATAGATAAATATGTAGATTACATATTTGAAGACATATTGCCTGACCATTATTTTAATCCATAAACCTTACAATAAAAACATTGTAAGATTTATGTTTTCAAAATGACTTGAAGAAATAATAACTTAATATATTATAGTGAAATGAGTGATACAGTCGGTATCAATGCTAAAAATATATTGAACAACAAGTTTATGAGTTATAAATGTAAAGACTGTGAAATGCTCAAATTACCAATTGAACGGGGTTTTGCAAATGGCGTTTGTAATAATATTTGTCAATATATGATATGCAATAATTGCAATAGAATTTTAAAAAAATTGATGATATGAATAACAAAGATATTGATATTATACATAATGAAACTCTTGATGATGATTTAGAAATATTTGTGTTTATTCAAATGAATAATTTCTTAACTATAGAAGGGTTTGATCATTTATTAGAATGTGACGACGAAGGATATAACAATGAGTTTATTTTTAAGTATTACTGTATGGTAAAAAGATTATACAATATGTCTTTTAATATTAAACGTTTAAACTATGTTGTATTGTTTACTTTTTTAAATGAGTTTTTAAATGATGAGTATAGAATTGACGAACTTAGATATACAATCACACATGCAATTAGAACAATGGGATTGTTTAGAACAAAATAGGAAGTAATATTTATAATGAAACAACGTGTGATAAAATAATAGAAAGACTTAAATTAATAATTTAGTTTTAGGCGAAATAGTCCTAAAGAAAAATCACCTTATATTAATAGTGAAGAAATGAACGGTATTGAAATCAATAAGTATATTAATAAGAAATGCTATGACTGTTGCCACTTTAAAAAGGAAAATATGGAATTGTATAAATTAAACTTACCTAATGGAATAATAAATAATATTATTGATTATGCTTTGGGTGAAGAAGATTTATGTGAAAATTGTAAAACCTGGAGAGATAACCAAGCTATAATCAAATGTTTGTTGAGATTAAAAGGAAGACATAATAGAAATGTAGAAGATGACATTTTGATATTTTTAACTGTAAATAAATTACCACCTTACGTTTATGTTAAACAGTTTCTTAAAATCAGTAAGAAAAATATGAAATGATTTATGATATATTAAGGATGTTGTGTCATAGTCAAAAGAAAGGAGATGATATTAAAGAATATATCAAATTTTATATTGAAATTTATAAAAGTTTAATGTTAAAAATACAGTGAGAGATATTAATATTATATTTAAAATGATGTATGAAATAAATAAGATTTGTCAATTAAATTATTATCCTGAACTTAAATTATAAATTAACCCATAAACCTTACAAAAAAACATTGTAAGATTTATGTTTGAAAATTATGGGGATTTTGGGATTTGGGATTTTGGGAAAATGTATTTTGGGAATTTGGGATTTTGGAAAAATATATTTTGGGAATTTAGAAAAATATTTACAAAATTTATGTATCAAATCTTGAGTTGAGGTTCTGTTATGAATTGATGAAAAAATATTATGTGAATTGGTCGGTTGAGGGGATTTTATCCAACTGGGGGGTCCTCTTGGGTAGGTGTTTTTGGGGGCATGTACTTTTATCACAACATGTTTATATCATGCCAATGCCCAATGCGGTTTGGCTCAAGCTTTTCGTTCCGGCAACTCTGCTTGCAATCACGTCAGCGCCTCAACACGGCGACCTGGAGCTCCGCAGCAAAAGGCGCTGCGGCCCTCTCTGGTGTGTTGGTGTTGCTGGTGGTTGGTCAGGACTTGGGATTGGGAACGGTGCGCATTTGTTTTGCTTCTGCACGCTTGCTCGCTTTGCTCGCTTGGTGCTGCTTGCTGCTGGTTTGCTTGCCTGCTCTGCGCTGTGCTGCGCTTCTGCTTGGTTTCTTCTTGTTACAACGAGGCACCCCTTTTGGTTCGTGTTAGTGCCGGCCGGGGGCAACCGCTTTGCCCTTGGGACCGGGGGGATAAGGCGGTCTCTTCTTGTTGGTGGGTTAGGGCCTGTTTTATCCATCCCGAAACTCTGTTTCAAACCCTTTCGCACTCCCTATTTGAATCATCACTTCTTCGAACATCATGGGGGGGAAGCCCCCCCCGCAACCCACCCGCTGCCGTTTAGATTGCTTGCAGAGTAGTTGCGCCCTATTTGAATCAACACTTCTTCAAACATCATGGGGGGGGGGCTGCCGTGAGTTAGACCAGACCTTGCCCATCTTTTTTTATAAAAAATCCCAGGACCCCACCCACACTTTTAGCAACATTTTAAAACAGCACCTCAAACAGCACATTTTCAAAAACCAACATTTCAAAGCAGGTAATTTCCTAGTAAGTTCATCCATATGTTAAAATATAATGCTTTTCAAAAAAATAAACTTTACATTAAAAAAAACAAAATAGACATTTTACAAAATTGTAAAAAAGAAATTTTCAACAAATATAAACTTTAAAAAATAAGTTTTAGAAACCATATTTTTATAAAATTTTCAATAAATATTATTCCAAAAATTATGATAAATTATTTTACAATAGATTTTATCACACATTTTGTAGACATATTATGGGCAAGGTTATGTTTATTCCAAATGAAATATATCATAAACATAATTATTCACATCATCTTCCTCAATATAAATAATATCATCTCCAAGCAAAGCAAAAATGTATCCTTTCAAAAGTATCATAAGTATGTTTATTGGATGATAATAGTTATTTCTAAATTTGTATGGTGTCATTAAATATTCAATACAATAATCTGGAACTCGTCTTGCATTTTGTTTGTAAAAATTTTCAAGCACACAATGAATGAGGAGCAAGTTTTTTTTAGCAAATGATTTTATGGCTAATCAGCACTGTTTATCTGTAAAGCTTTTTTTCACATCAACAGCGTCAAATAATTTGTCAATTTCTTTCTTCAATACCCTGTCATCATCCGATATAAAATCATATGTGAGAGGTTTTTCGTTGTGCTTTGAAAACCAGCGCAACTGATATTCTATTTTGCTTAAACCATCTCCATATAGTGCCTTTATTCTATGAATAAACTGCTCTTCCTGTGATATCATATTAGAACACTTGGCGCAATGTGGGTAATAATTACTAATAACATAACAAATTTCAATTGGTATCTTCTGTCTTAAAGTCAATGTATTCCTTTTACAGTTTTTACAGTTGTTATAATTGAGTAGCATTATTTCTATTAATATATATATAATTAGTATTTCTTTAAATACTTTGTTACAAGAAATATTTATATTTTAATTTTCAACAATTACATATGTGCCATCATCACCCTTAATTAGTTTATAATATTCTAATGTTTGTTCTTTTGGACATTTGATTTGTCCCTTATTTAACATATCACAATATTTTTTACGCTTCGTGTCATAAGAACCGCTGGGTCTGCGTATCCCTTTCTTGTCAAAGATTTTGTCAATCTTTTCCTTCTCTTCATTGTTATTTTTTGGTTCGTTTGCCTTTGCATCAAGTTTCTGGTCAATAGTTTTTTATCATCTCGTACAACAGTTTAACATTTTTACTAACTGTCATTATCTTCTTTGATAGTTCAGCAATAACACCATTCTCAACTTCAGACACTTCTATATATATTTATTTATATAATTATTTATTTAAGCATTTATTTATTTATAAAATTGATTTAATGTAAAATCTACTCTTTAAATACTATGTTATTACCCTTTTGAAACTAACATTGACTAAATGGTCATTTGTTTCTATTGTCATATCTCCGTCCTTCCTCTTCACTACACTCATTTCTTGGTCTTTCTTCTTAACTGATAACATACACGGAATACATTTAATATTAACACCGCCTTTTTTCATCTACTATTAATTCATTTTGAAAGTTCATAATATGATTAAATTTATCACATTTTATTTCTTTACACACACCTAATGATTTAACACTTACTGTTGTTTCTTTCCGAGCCTCAATATCTGGCATTGGTCTTTCATTATCTAATATTGAATTTCATTTACTCTTTTTCTTTCTTGGCATTTATATCAATATTTACATTTTCATTTTTGATATATTGTATTCCTAGTTTTATTAATTCTAATGTATAAGAACAGCATTTCTTAATTTTACTGTCAGTTATTATTACTTGTTCTATATTCTCTACTTCATCTATTATATCAATACAATCTGAGTAACTTCTATCCATATTAAATAATAAGATAATTATTCTAATGAATCTTATTATTTCATGCATAATAGAATATTGGTGGGGCACAGCACTTGGTTTTCATTGCACGCGCGAGCAAGACACAAAACTAATTCTCTTCAATGCTTATTGATTGAAGCAACGGAAAACCTGTTCCATTATGTTTTTCACCGCCACTCATAACATAATGATGTTCCATTTAGTATTAATTACAAGTTAATTTTTAAATATAATTTTCTATATTTCTTTAATATCAACTATGACAGATGTCCCAATAATAAAACCAATAAACATAACTGAATATGAATTCAAACAATCCAAATATGAGCACGTGCCAAAATTACCATTTAGAAGTATTATAGTTGCTTCATCGACGGGAGGCAAAACAGTTTTAGTCCAGAACCTTATTTTAAATGTTTATAGAAATTCATTTGCAAGAATATTTATATTTTCCCCCAGCGTTCATAATGACCCAACATTTACAGAAGTAAAGAAATGTATTAGGGATGAACTACATGTAGATGATGAAAAAGAACAAATTTATTTTGATAATTATAATCCAAGTGATTTAGAAAATGTAATTGAAAGACAGAAGAAAATAATTAATCATATGAAATCTAAAAAGATAAAGAAACTGCATTCAATATTAATCGTGATAGATGACCACGCCGACGACCCTAAATTTGTTAGATATAGTAAATTATTACACGGAGTTTTTACAAGAGGCAGGCACGATGCAGTAAGTGTAATTTGTTCAACACAAGAATATAATGTTTTAGCGCCAATCATTCGTTTAAATGCCAGTTCATTATATATTTTAGGTTGAAAAATGCAAGTGAGTTAACGAGTTTTATTGAGGAAAATAGCGCCATTGTTGATAAACAGCAGTTAGTAGATATGTATCATCAAGCCGTTAATGGCGCACCTTATAGTTGTTTCTACGTGAATATGAATGCTAAAGACATTAACAAAATGTTTCATATGAGATTTGAACAGGCATTTCAAATTACGAATGATGAATAAAGATATTCTAATTTAATATAATATAATAATATGTCAATGAGACTATGTAGATGTGGTGGATTTTATCGTAGAGGTAATTTTAATTTCATACTAATTCTTGGATACATAAACTTTATAAGGCATTGAAAAGGAGGGCAACGGACGAGGAATTATTAAGATGTCAAAGTAATTTGTTGATGAAGAAGATTTATTAGATGATAGAAGTAGTACTGCTTCAACAACAATACCAGAGGATAAAATGACAGATTATGATAGCAATTAATAATATTATTATATATGTCAATATTATTAATTTAAATTAACGAAGCATTGCAAAATTGTAAGGCAGGAAGTTTATATCTTAATTTGTCAGATTTTTCTTTCTCTAGTTTCTCAATTCGTGCCACACATTCTTGAAGAGATTTAATAATTAAAGTGTCTGCTCGTGTTTTTTCATCTATACTTAAATTCTTCATGTCTTCCAAACTATTATTTTCATTATTTTTACTTTGACCAATACCCATTATATATAATATTATTTAGATTTTAATTTTTCAAAATTATCTTTTTGTGGTTCTTCTTCTTCGTCTTCAGTTGGTGCTGGTATTTCTGTTGGACTTTCAGATGAAGAACTATGGACAGTAACAGGTGGAGAACTATGAACACTAATAATTTCATTAGAAGAACTACTGCTACTTTGTGCATGCCCTGCCGTTATCTGATTGACTAAATCTGCAATATTTATAGTTGTTGCAATTGCGCTGTGCGATAAGTTTAGGATTATATCTGCTACTGTAGCGCCGTTGTGTAGCATTATGTCTATCATTTTTGTCAATTTGAACTTCTTTTCTTCTTCGTCGCTGTCCTCCTCGTCTGGTGGTTTCTTTGGCAATGTTTCTGGTGATTTGTTGTTGTCAAGCATTGTAGTGAATGCTGACACCATTGCGTCGCGTTGTTTTTTCAGAGTTTGCGTTGCTTGTGTTCTTGTTGGTTGATTTCTTTTGTATGTGTTGTGCCAAAAGTTTTTAAGCATTATTTTAAACATATTGTCCTGGTTTTCGTTTACCTTAAACGCTTCAAATGTCATATTTAATTGCTGATTTGCATCATTGTATAACTTTTCGTCAGTCTGTCTGGTTTCCGTAGCAATCGTACCTGTGTTGGTTGCAATGTCAATAAATTCTCTGGGTATTCCCTTTTTCATCATTTTCGGTGGTTGTATTGTTGTTGGTGTGTTTGGTTTCATTAGGTTATGTATAGAAAAACTGTCGTCATCATATTTATCATTGAATTTCTGCTTTTTCTTTTTCAGTATATTTTTAGTTAATATTATCATTATTTTTTTTTATTATTTATATATTATTTCTCACCTTTACCCTTAAAACTTGCCTTGAGTTCTTCTATTCTACCTCTGCTTAAATTTGCTATCCATCCGCCATTACCAATAGTGTCTAAAATCATATCTACTAAATATTCTTTGTATGTTCTCGCCTTGCCTCTGCCCTTGTGTTTCAACTCTTCCTGTATTTCCTTTCTTCTGGCACTTGAATGCCTCTTAAATAGAACTGAAATTTAATTTCATTTACTGTTTAATTAGGGTTATCGTTCCAGTAAGCGGGACTAATAGTATTATCTATTGTTGTTTTAAATACTGGCATTCTCGGTAATGGCGGTGGTTGCTGTGATGATGCTCCTGATGCGTTGAATTGGTGGCGCTGATGCATAAAACTGTCATCTACTGCTTCCTGTGGTAATTCAACATCTTCTAATGCCATTGGTTGAATATCGTCTGCTCTTGTTGGTGGTGCTTGTGTTGGTGCTGATTGTCTATTGCCTAACATTCTTTGAAAAATTGTTCCGCCCATATCTCTTAAATTTGATGCCATTGCTTGACTTACTTCGTTTACTCTTTCTTTTGTTGCCGTTGCTAGTTCTTGCAGTCTTGTATCTGCCACTGCCTTGTGCTGTCTTGATGTTTGCAGTGGTGTTGAAAAATCATATTCATCTTCTATTGCTTCTGCGTTTCTGGTTAATGGTGTGTCAGCATTCATCCTATGGACTGCATATGTGTGTCCGTTTCTGTGTGCTTCTTGCTTCATCATTATCTCTCTCATCTGCCTGTCCAATATTCTCATCTATTGGTCTTTCAATAATTCTAAATGGCCGCTCCCGTCAAAAAACTACCCTGAGGACTTGATTTAAAAAATGTAGCATCTCTGTTAGGCAGTTTTCCTGTTAATTGTTCGTTCTCGCCTATTAGGTTAGCGATTTCTTCATAAGTAGGTCGTCGTTTCAATCCAAATTGTGCGCATGGAGTTATTAATTCTAGACTTTGGGTTGTTGTCATATCAAAATAATATTAATTAGAAAATATTATATCAATATATTTTAAGTAAATGTGAGTTTTTTCAACTCTTCAATTCTTTTTTGTAGGTGCTCTAATGTGCTATGTGGTAGATTTGGGCGGTGTAGTTCCATTGTTAATCTGTCTAGTTCATTTTGATAATTTGCTCTGGCATGTCCTTCTTGAATGTGTTTTCTAAATGCTACTGATGCTTCCTGTGAGTTTCTTAACTTCATTTGTTCGTGTAGGTGTTCTAAATATTTTGTGTCTTTCATATCAAATGGACTATATTTAATTTGTGAGGATTGTAAAAATACTTTACCTTTATTTTTCTTATTATTTCTTTTGTGGAATTTATACATTATATATTTATCGTAGATTTTAATTTTAATCGTAAGGCACGCTCCCACTTTCACGCAATTCTCTCACGCTCTCACTAATCATATGCACAAATAATTCTCGCACATCTTCATCAGTTGTCAGTGCTCTATTAGTCCCTTTCAATTTAAAAACGAGTAAACCTTCCATTTTAGTATTCTGTCCAGTAAAATTAGTGTCTGCCATTTTCTCAAATGAAATCCCAATAACGAACTTGTCTTCTCTGTAGCGTTTATATGAAGTGCTAAAGGCGTCTTGGTCAGGGTTCAACTAGTGTAATGTTCTTCGGAGGTAGTAGGCACTCTCTGCGAGACTCTGGCATTCAAACTCCGGATATTTCTTATTATTAATTTGTAATTGCCAAGATAAATAAAAAAAAGAATTTTGAAAGCCTTTGCCGCGGAATTGCGCACGGGTAAGATTACCATCACCATCAACAGCATCTGGGTTAAAACCGTCAAATATTCTTGATTTAATCATAGGATTGTAAAAATAGTTCCATCTCTTATAAATACAATTTTCGTGTCTGTAGTAATTATTTTTTATCAGCATCCACACCTGCTCTTGAATGATTGTGTCATAGTGTGATACATTGGAAATACTAATTTCAATCTTTGACCTTCTAACAAATGTTTCACTATATTATTATTGACCGTGTTGTCCAATTGTATTACCTCTGCTCGTAGGATTACATTATTTAATTCCCACGAGGTGCTGGTGTCTCCTGTTGTGAAATAATAACCTTTGGCATCATTTTGAGTGTTGACATCAGTTGCGGTAAAAGGCGTAACTACTGGTATATGTTCATCTGATACAATTGTAAATTCCAGTTCAAGTGGAGCATAACGAAGAGGCAAATAATAATTGCTTTCTAACAGTCCGCATACTGGTTTATGTCCTAATCTCATATAACCATTAGCGCCGGGTATTCCTGCAACTGAATGGCGAGTATATCGTGCTGTTAAATCTCCCCAGTTGTTGTGGTCTCGTGTACTGGAAGCATCAACAACTATTGATAGTTATATCGGTGGCACTAAATATTTACAATTGGATGATACTCAATTTTCATCATATAACGGATTTAGTTTAAGTAGTGATAAGAGACTGAAAGATAATATAGAAGATGTAGAAGATGATACTATAAATATGGTAAAAAACATTAAGATTAAATAAAACATTTGTTAAAAATCAAAAAACTAAAAAAACTGAATTAGGATGGGTTGCTCAAGATGTTCAACAATACACAAATCCTAAATATAATATTGTAAATGATACAGGAGAATACTTAACAATGTGTTATGACAGAATGGCCTGTATTAGTTGGGATGCTTTAACAAAACTTATTGCTCGTGTAGAATATTTGGAAAACGAAGTCTTTAAAAAGAAAAATAAAAGTAAACATATTTAGTTTAAAAATCTTGTAAAATGTATTTAAAGAAATATATAATATAATATACTATATAATATAATGAGTATTAAACCTGAAGATATGACACTGGAACAAATAAAGGAACAACTGGCACTATATAACAGATTATATTATCAAAGAAGGAGACACGAAAAAGAATTTATGGAACTTAAAAGGGCAAGTGCTATAAGATTTCACAGAAGAAAGAAATTAGACAAGATTGCAGAAAATGGAGAAATTAATTTAAAAGATATTGATTATGAAAATAAACCAGAAGATTTACAGAATACAAAACCCAGAAAATATAAGGCGCAAACATATAAAATTATAACAGTTGAATAAATAATATTTATGAAAATTTATATATTTTAAATAATATTTATTAAAATCTAAATATTTTAATACATATTTGGTGTTTTTTTGGGTTTTAGGTTTTGAAGCCCCCAGAGCGGGGGATTTGAAATTATTGTATCCCCCAACCCGGGGGATTCGAAAACCCTGACTGGGGGGATTTGCCAAAAAATCCTTAAATTAGGTGGTGTTTAGCCGTATCCCCCAATTGGGGGGATTCGAAAACCCTGACCGGGGGGATTCGAAAACCCTAACCCGGGGGATTCGAAAACCCTGACCCGGGGATTCGAAACCATAAACTTAGGAAACATAGAAAAATATATAGAAAATTTACTATAAAAACATTTCTTGTAAAAAAGTATTTAAAGAAATATTATGTATTATAATTATATGGTGAGTATGCGCAACACTAAAACTCAAATTATGGAAAATATCAAGAACTGTCAAATTGGTAAAAAGCAAAGAATAGATTTGAAACTACAAATGAATATAATATTACCCAGTAATATTTCTAATAAAATTGCTAATTATAATATTTGTAAAACCTGCTCAAAGGTGTCTATGACAATGGCACAAGAAAATCAAGAAACGGACAAATTACATACAATTAAACGCTTTGAACCTGAAGAAATACAAAGATTTTATTTTACTAAATTAAACCCGTATCCATCATACAAAAAATTTTAAATAAAATCATCACCAACAAGGAACAAACAGAATTTTACACGAAACCAATACACAAGGAATTTAAAGAAGCATATGAAAACCAGCATTTTAGTAATCAATTATTTGACACTGATAATTTAAAAACCCCTTACATTTCATCATATATGGAATAAGTACCACAAACAATATCAGAATGAATACATAGAAAAAAATAAACACGACATAAACAACTTTTCATACAATAACATGGTAGATTATGTTTTTGAAAAAATGAGAATTATAACGAAATACCTGTAGTGAGATAGGAGAACATATAGCAAAAACAGAAAATAAGAAATCCATATATTACCAGCAACTATACAAAAATGAAAAATGTAAATTATATAAATACAATATGCCAGAAAAGTTATATTATGAAATGTCTTTCACTATATACTGCGTTAGAATAAATAAGTATGAATACAACAAGATATTTAAACAACTAACATGCAAAGATACAGACAAACAGAAACAACTAAAAGCATATTTAAATAGTACTGAAGATTTTGAATAAAATGTTAAAAAATATCACCTTTATTAATATGGCAAATATTAATAAAAATAATATAATTAGTAAAATCTATTCTGATAGATCAGGATACGGAAGTATCACAACAACCTACAAGGATGCTAGACAAAGGGAACAAAGCATAACCTTAAACGATGTTAAAGAATGGTTCCAAAAGAACATAGAACAGAAGAAGCAATTAAGAGGCACAAATTCATTTGTTGCTCCACATCCATACTTTGAATTTCAATTAGGTTTATGTTTTTTATTAATGACATACCCAACCAAAAATTTCAAGTAGGGATGGTTTTAATTGATATATTTACCAGATATTCTACAGTAATACCTATTAAATCAAAACAACCGCGTGACATATTAGCGGGAGTAATGGAAGGAATGCAGAAAATGAAAGGCAAACCAGAAATTCTTTTTAGCGACGAGGAAGCCAGTTTATATAATAAAACAGTTGAAGATTATTTCAAAGAAGAAGGAATAGAATTATACCGCACAAGAGGACATCCTAATTTTGCAGAACGTTTTATACGCACCTACAAAGATATGTTATATAAAAGGGTTGAACAAGATGAAAAAGAAGGACAGGAAAATATACAATGGATAGATTATAATTTTCAAATATTAGTAACTTATAATAATAAAATGGAACATTCAAGTATAGGAATGACACCAGCGGAAGCCTTGAAGGAGAAAACAATTACAAAGTAAAAATGAAAATGGCAACTGAAGCAACTAGAACCCGCAAATATCCTGAAGTTAACATTTCTAATAAAGTTAAGATATTCAAAAAGAAAGGAGTTACAGATAAAGAGAGGGTGTCAAATTGGAGCAGTCAAATATATAAAGTTGAAAGGATTGAAAAAATTAGGACAAACTTATTTTTATTTGGAACATAACACACGACCATTCTTAAGATTTGAAATTTTGAAAGTTTGAAAAATATATAGATTATATTATGAGTAAGTTTTTACAGCGTAATATAAACGAGTTAAATAAACCCAAAAGAAATTCAACGCAGACCGCAAATAATGCAACTAAAAACAGGGTTGATGAGATTATTAAACTTTATACTGAAAGAAAGTTATCAAATGTAGCAACGGCAGAAAATTATATCAAGGGTTTAACATCTACAGACAAAAAGGTGTATGACAAAACAATTCAAAAATACAAGGGTAATATCAAGAAAATCAAGGATACAAAACCATTAAATGAAAGAATGGCAGAAGCAAGAGCAAAAAAACAAAAATAGGAAAACAACAGGTATAGGGTATAGGGAAACAAAAGGTAATGAGTTGAGTGCGAGATATAAAACAAAAACTTATTTTATTCAATTTATGTTGTATACAGCAAGAGAGGAAAGCAAACGTACAAAGATAAAATCTAAACCCGCTTTTAAACACAGACGCATGGTTTTTTACACAAAAACTTATGATAATTTAGTGTTACAATTCAAGCACGAACAATTTCAACAGATATTATAAGACAAAAGACATTTAAATACTTAGGCAACTCAGATATACAATATGGAAGCAATAGTGATACACCAAATGACGAATTTTATGACACACGAAGTCTATTAACAACAGATGAAGATTTTAATGAAGTATATAGAGAAATGACAGAATTTTATGATGATATTGAATGTATCAAAATATTATCAGTAGAAGAGATGAAGAAAAACGGCGAAAAGTTATATATATTAACCGAAAACTTAAGGGATATCAATTTATCATAAATATATACACACCTATTAAAATGAGTGAGGGCGCTATACAACAGGCAATAAAGAAAGGTAATTATATAGAGAATGAATGTTGGATAAATTCATTAACTGATTTTTACAGTGATACAATCATGAATGAAAAAACCCGCAACAGACTAACCAGAGACAAAATTGTTGAACTCATAGGTAGGGAAAACTTCAGTGAAACTGGCGCGACAATTAAGGAAATGGAAGCAGTATTCAAAAAGTTTAATATTCCAGTTAGAATTTTCAATTTTGTAAATGAAGTTATTTATATATTTGAACCAGAAAAAGGAAACCACCATATAAAAACCTTTTACGCAATGGTGAATAATAACCATATTTACACATTAAACTACGATTTAAGTAAGATACAACAGAAGCAATTAATAACAAAACTACCCACTATAAAGGCACACACTGATTATTATATAAATGAAAGAGAAGAACCGCCGCAATACAAAATGATTAAATGTATGATGATATACTTAAAGTTAAAACTGATGATAAAACAAAGGAAATATATTTAGTGCCTGAAAATAATATTTTGGCAGAATTATTTTTCCAGTTGTTGAATATTGGATATGAACCCAGAATTAAATACACAGGTATTATTGATGAAATAAGATTAAGATTGAACAAGATAACATATATCATAAAAACTCAAAATTTAATTAAATTTTCCGGTGATGGATGGATTGCAGTTAACAATGAAACTACATACAACAATATGAACAAAGCAATGTTTAATTTCAATAAACCCTTATTCATGTCATCACATAAATCCTTTTATAACGACATTGATATTCAATTATTAAATGAAACAAGAAGTATAGCACCTTCGGGGCAATCATTAAGTAATATTAATTTAGTTTATAAAACAGAAATAGATGTAAATACAGCATTTACCAAAGGTTTTTTAAATATTATGGAAATACCAGTATTTAACCAGTTTGACCATTGGAAAAATACAACGATGAAATTAAAATAGATGAACTCCATGAATTAACGTTATATTATGTTGAAACTATAGATACAAATGTAAGACCGGTAAACACAACAATGGACAGCATTAAGGAACTAATAGAGAAAAACCAACGCACCAAGCAGATGATATATTCTATTGCATATAGTAAAGGTATTGACGTTGCTACTTATATAGAATTTCGTAAAACACATGATTTAAGTTTGTTTTTAAATCCCGACGAATTAAAACAAGCAATTAAAAACATTGTAATAAGTGGTAATCGCAACTCATTTTTCAACAAAAAATAAAATCTAGTATATGGCAAGTTTTTGAAGGAATTATCAAACAGAATACGGAGGTAAAATTAATAAGTTATCGCATATTGTAAGCGAATATCCCGAAATGGTGACTGAATATGACGACGAAGGAGGTGCAACTACAACATATTATGGATTTGATGAGGATGAATGGGATGTAAAGGCATCATATTATATATTGAATTTGAAGGATAAGGCAGTATTAGGAAACGGATATAGATATATTAAAGAACTACTTTTACAACATCACAATTTTAAAATGAACCAAGACTTTAAGACACTAATAACTAACAATACTAATGTATATAGTGTAAAAACAGATGCTTTTGTAATTGATACATGCAATGAAGAGAAAACAAAGCAATTATTAGAATTTCATGATGATATAGGTGGTTGGAAAGTTTCAAAGCAGAGAGATGAAATTAATTTACCTACAGCAAAATTTAACGTTGTAAATAATGAACTAGTAAAAATACCAGTTTACGAAAGTAAAATTATTGATATTGTAGATGAGTATGACACTGATAACATTATAGAGATTGTTAAACAGAATAACCCTATTATGATTAAAGGCGAACTACCGGGCGCAGGAAAATCATATATATGTCAAAAAATGGTTGATAAAATTATAAGGTAATTTGTATTTGTCCTACTAATAAATTATTACAGGCATTTGAAGGTGAAGCAATGACTATAAATAAGGTTTTTTGGAATAAACTACGGCGATGCAAAATTAGAACCGTTTGATTTTACAGATTTTGATGTGATAGTATTTGATGAAATCTATTTTAGTAATTTGAATACATACTGGAGAATAAAACAATTTGTAGAGCAAAATAAACACAACAAAATTATAATAGCAACAGGAGACACCACGCAATTAAAACCAGTGCAAGAAATAACAAACACTCAAGACTATGAATTATACACTGACAATATTATAGAGAATATTTTACACATAATATAATTTTGAAAGAATGCAAGAGACTTAACACACAGGAAGGTAAAGATAAACTCAAGAATATAAAATCTGATACTTTTGTTAATAAATTACCAACTATTATTGAAAAATATTTTGAATACACCACAGACATAAGTAGTTCCAAAAACAACATAGCATTTTTGAATACAACTTGTAAAAATGTATCAAATGAAATTAGGAAATTAGAAAATAGAAAAGATGAGTATGAAGTAGGAGAACTTTTAATTTGTAGAGAATATGCTAAAACTAGAACATCAGTTTTTAATGCAGATTTCAGTTATAAAATAGTTCATATTGGAAGTGATGGAATACTTATTTTAAAAAATGTCAAAGCCGAAATTTTACAATCCGTAGAAGTTGCTAAAAAAAGAAGCAAATTTCTTTTTGCTTCTTGCTCTACATGTCATTCTGCTCAAGGTAGTAGCATTGATGACACCATAACAATTTTTGATTATAATCATTTTTTGGTAAAGAATTATCCAGAACGGATTTTCACAGCGGTAACACGTGCTCGTGATTTAAACAAAGTCAAACTTTGTAAATATACAAAAGATGTTGATGATGTATTTAATCAAAAATGTATTATGAGTTATTTTGAAAGGAAAATTTTGAATTACAAGGAACAAGACAGGAAAGCAAAAAGAAGCATACCTAGAGAAGGTTATGTAAATACTCAATGGTTTTTAGATAATATAAATAATCAATGTAATTACTGCAGTTGCGGTTTTACTATTGGTATGAAAAATGGTAATATAATGACTAATCTAGCAGCACAACGTAAATCAAACGAGTTGTCGCACGAACTGAATATAGTATTCCTTATTGTACTCGCTGTAATTGTAGTTGTAATTTTAATTTCAAAATGAGTTTAATTCATTGTTTTGTTAAACATT
>CAUJNA010001211.1:0-45000 GCA_963377175.1 Effrenium voratum
AGGAGATTGCTGTCAAGGAGTTCTCCTCCATCCAAAGCGGCCCCTCCTCTGTGATCCAGAAGGATGAGCATTCCTTGGCTTTGGGCAGCGAGCTGCTCACCACTGGGTCCTCCGGGTGTTCCAGGAAGGACCTGGGCCCTGGCAGAGAAACAGCCGCTCGTGAGGCCCTTGCCAGGCTGGTGATGTACATCTGTCTCAGAATGAGGATGCTGTCATCATCAAGTTGAGTCTGGGCGGCCTGGTCCAGGTGTGGAAGGCCCCAAAGTGTCTCTGGAGTGCGCCCTCGCACCGGGGTGGGAGCCCCCGGTTTTGGTATGTGGCGCAGGATGGACCATGTCCGGCAGTTGGGTCCTCCTCCAATGAAGACCACTCGGCCCTGCTTTGCTGCCGTGCAAAGAGCTCCATACAGCTCGGGTTGGAGCATATCGTGGTCCCCTTTTGGTCCAGACCGTAGGATGTCTACCGCCACCACCATGCTGGAAAGGTGGGGGTAGTTGGCATGAAGACAGCTGTCCAAGGAAGTTGGGTCTTCCTTGCCTGCATAGAGCAGGACAATGATGGGCCCACTGGATGGAACTTTGGGCGATGTGCCCTGTGTCCATCTCAGCCGCTGTACCAGACGCTCAGGGATGTTCTCCATCCACGGGAAGATGTCCAATCCCGGTGACGGCTCCGTTGGACTGGTCAGGGGGGTAGCTGAAAGGCGTTGGCCCCCTTCATTCAGCCCCACCGAGCTCTTGTGGAAAACCACCGGGTCCTGCTTGATGATGTTGGGCGCCGGAAGTGGGATCGGCTGCTACCTGGGAGTGTCCCTTGGCGTTGCGGTGTGCTGCCAGTCATCCGGCACTCGGGCCTTCTGGGTGCGGCCCCCCGTGTCAGGGCCCTCGGCACCTGCGGGGAACCGTCCCGTCCCCGCCCTATCAGGGCCCTCGGCACCTGTGGCTCGGGACTGAGGCGCCGCCGTTGTGCCGGTTGTGTGGCTGTTCTGATCACGGCGAGGGCGTTGTGCACGCTGGTTCTGCCGTCCCCATCTTTGTTCCGCCGAGGATGGCCGCCACCTGGCCTGTCCCCCCCCTGTGTCAGGGCCCTCGGCACCTGCAGGAGGGGGCTTCTGTGCCTGCTTGGGGCGTTTGCTGAGGCCTCCCGGGGGGTAGGGGTCAGCGCCCCTAGTCAACCCGGACAGTCCTGCGGGAGGTGGTCCCCCAGGCAGATGCGGCCCATTGCCAGGATGAGGTTGCACTTGTGGGTGCGGCCGCAGTTGCCCGGGCAGCGCCCGCGCATCCAGTTGTTACAGAACTGGTTCCCTTTCGGGTCGGTGCTGTTACCGCCCCGGGACGCCTGATTGTTCGGGTGGGGGGTCTTACCCTTCCCTTTGTTCCCAGGCTTGCCCTTGGGCTTCCCCTTGCCCTTGGACTTGTTCTTGCCCTTCTGAGGTGGTGCGTAGTCCATGGATGTCCTGGTTGATGGGCGGCCCCTGGAAAAGGTCTTGATCTTCTCATAGACCTCACGTGTCCAGAACAAAGTGTCCTGCCTGACCGACAGCATGGCCGCCTTGAGGGTGTTGCCCTCATGCATCTTCTCGTGAATCTTTCGCCATGCGTTGCGTTCGGCAATTGCCAGGACGTGGTCCTCTGGCGGGGGAAAACGGCCCCCGATGTCCTCACCATAGAACCACTCGTTCCAGCTCTCCAAGTCCTCCCGGGTGATGTCGAACTGGCCGAACTGCGGGAACGAGAGGACGCACGAGGAGGGTGTTGCGGAACACCGCGTGCATCCTCTCGAGCTGGTGGCGAGTTTTGGGCTCGCCCCGCTCTTCCACCTCATCCTCCCGGTCCCAGCCATCAACCGTGCTCTTCTTAGTGGTCTTCCATGGCCGTTCTCCTGGCTCCGGGAGTGCGCTTACCAGGTGGGGATGAAACCGATCTCGCCTCCTGCGCAGAGCTTGAACTGGCGCTTCACCAGCTGGTCGCTTCCTTGAAGGGCCAGCTTGGGTTTGGTGAGCTTGGTCTTCTCCTCCCAAACCCTCTCCAGCTGTCCCCGTTCGCACGAGACCGTGAGATTCGGGGCGGTGTCCCGGGCGTGTGTGGCCCGGGTCCCGCTGTTGCATGCGCCCCAACTCCCATGGATCGTTGAGCCGCGTGAACCACCTGGAACATGCGGGCCGCGATCAGCCGGGAGGTCACATCCGTGTAGTGGTGGTTGTTGGGGGCGAAGCCCAACTCCCCCGGCGCCGTCTCCCTTGCACGGTCGGGCGAGTCCCACCGGGTCGCGAGGTCCTCCATCGAGACAAAGCCCTCATCCGACTGTGTCGCTTGGATGAACCACGGGATGCCCTTGAGGACCATGAGGTTCCTGGCGGTCTTGTGGAGCTTAGCCACTGCGTCCGTGTACACTCCAGGAACTTCCTGTGGTGGTGCCACCAACTCATCTGGTGTCGCCGCCATGGTGTGGGTGGGCGGGATTTCAAATCACAAGACAAAAGATCAAAAGGTCCACTTGAGCCAAAATGGTGGCCCAAGTGGATACTTATTAGGAGTCAAGACAAGCGACCACCTACGGTTAACGCTTTAGCCCAGACTCTTCAAAGCACCACATTGGTGCTACTGGTACCTTAATCGCGAAACGGTGCATCCTTTATGCCGCATAAGGATTAGTGCCAAAATGGGAGGATTGCCCAGCTCCACTGGCAGCTCCCCTCAGCAGCTGATGGGAGTAGAATTGATGCCATCCCCAACGGACGGATCGCATCAGCTGCCAATACCAACGGACGAGCTGGTCGTTGGGGAGGTCCTCCCTCCACGTATGCCGTGTGGTCCCGCTGTCGCATTTCAGGGCCCTCGGCACCTGTGCGTCCCGCGGTCCGGCTGCGGTCCACCCGGTGCGGACCCCGTCAATCCGCCGCCTGGGATGCCCGGGGACATCTCAGGGCCCTCGGCACCTGTGTCCCCTGGTTTACGGGGTACTGGCCTTCTGGGATAGGGGTGGGTGAGAACATCTCAGGGCCCTCGGCACCTGTGTCTCCCCCCTCCAAACCCCTTCGGGGTTGCGTGTCAGGGCCTTCGGCACCTGCGCTCCCCGCTGGCCGCGGGGCTGGGTTTCTGGGGGGGTGCCGGGGAGGGCGTATCAGGGCCCTCGGCACCTGCGCCCTCTCCCCCTGCCTCCTTGCCTTGAGGCATGGGGGGAAGCGTGTCAGGGCCCTCGGCACCTGCGCTATCCACCCCTCACTCAATTTCCGGGAGGACGACCGCCTCCTTGTACGACTGAGTGTCCACGCTCTCGTCGGTGTCCGAGGAGAGGGAGATGGAGGCCTCGGAGTCCTGTGCTGCGTAGGGCTCCACGGCCATCCACGTGTTCGGGAAGGTGAAATGCCGGAAACATCTGGTGCATCCCAGGTACACCTCCGGCTCAGCATGGAAGTCCTGCTCCGCCAGCTTGAGCGGTCCCGGCCTCCAGCCGCACCCCACTGTGACTCCATCTGTGTCCAGTAGGTGCATGCTGTAAGCTTTGGTGGGACCCTTTCGGGCCGTGGTGGCTACCACCGTCAGTGGACCCCGAGGCGGGGGCACCTCATCCGCAGCCATCTTGGTGATGGCCGGCTTGTTGGCGGGGATCACATCCCAGCTGGCATTCGAGGGCGGTGTGTCCGGGACTTGCTCGAACAAGGCCTTCGGTGAGGCCGGGCACTCCACCTTGTCCTCCCAGTCCTCATGTCCGAGGTCCAGATGGAGCACTTCTCCCGGGTGTAGACATCCGCCGTGGACTCCTTGAACCAGTTTCCAGGTACTGGCGCTGGTCCCTCGGTATGTGCGCCTGGAATGCCAAATCCGGCATGAAGACCCGGAAGGAGTACCATGAGAGTTCAGCCACGTCCTTGACTGGCGCGCGCGCCCTCCCTTCCCAGGCATGAGCCACCTGTACCTGTTCTCCACCTTCCTGGGTCTGGGGTTCCTGGGCGGGGGATGAAGCCCGTCCTGTCCTTGTTGATCGTGGGGATCAGGTAGTCCATCTCGCGGAACTCCTCCGAGGCCCTGAATCTCTTCCACCACCGCTCCAAGGGGATCCACCATCTGGCCCCCGAGAAGGAGAACAATGGGGCGATGAGCGGGACCGGGTTCCGTTTGATGGCCACTGCCGACGTGGTCTTCGTTTGCCAGGCCAGCAGCTCCAGGGTGTTGCTCGTGGACTTGACCGTCTGCGGCGAGGTGTGCTGCACGTCGTTGAAGCGCGCACTGCAGGCCAGGTTGAACCTGGCCATCGCCATGATGTACCTGTCCACTGCTTTGGTCAGCTCCGGGACCCGGTTCTCCGGCGGGGCCCCTTCTGCCCCTTGTTCCAGGGCCCAAACAATTGCCCGGGTCGGAACCACCGCCTTGCGCTGTGGCTTGACCTGGGTGTCCACCAGCGTCTCCTGGATGGCTTTCCGCTTCTCCAGGAGTTGTTTGTGTTCGTCAACGTTGAGCATGCCGAGTTTAATGGAGAGCCACTTTAAAGTGCCCCACCACTTCTGGAGCTTCGCCGGGGTGACCTCCAACGTGACCGCCTGGTTCATGAGGTGCCGGACGTCGCCGGCCGTCCAGGGGAGGTTCTGGAAGCCGATCTTGCGCATGCCCTCATAGGCCAAGCAGTGTGCCCGGATGGTACGGAACCGGGCATCACCAAAGAGGTGGCCAAACTCCTCCAGCTCCCTGGCCCCCATCACCTGGTGCATGTAGGGGATCTGGTGCCGGAAGGGGATGAAGTATCCCAGGAGGCGTTCCAACCACCTGGCCCTCAAGTGTTGTTCCAACGCTCTCTGAGATGTCGGCAATTGGGTCTTGATCTTCCCTGGTTTCCAATGCCGCCACTTGGCCACTGCCAGGACATCCGGGGCCTCAATCGATCCGGAAAGGATCCACTCTTCGCGGTCCCGGATGGCCTGTTCCATTTCCAGTGGAGAATAGGTGTGCGATTGCCTGGCGCCTGCCGCACGAAACAGAAGTTGTTGCAGGGTCTTAGTAGCGAGCTCCAAATCCGCCTCCTCCAGCGGTTGTGGTTGGGAGCCGAGTATCCTCGCGAGGATCAAGTTGTAGGTGTCCGAGGCCACCAGGACGTGGTTGCCGTCAGGTGCCAGCCCCACGATCCGTGTCCACGGCCGCGGGTCAAAGACCACCGCATCCGGGTTGGCGACCTTGTCCTTTTTGACCCATTCCAGGCAGCACGCCACGAGGATTTCCCCGTCCGACTGCACTGGTGCAAATCCAAGGTCATGCAAAATCAACTGGAGCGCGGTTGGCGCCCCTAGGAAGGTCGTCCCAAACGGGGAAGGGAGGCGGGGCCTCCACATCATCATGATCCACTCGAGCCGGGGGCCTAGTCCCTAGGTGCAAACCCCAACCAAACAACAGGGGGCCCCCAAAACCCCGGAAAGTCAACCCCGAAACGGAGGAAACGGGACCCAGGGAGCCGCCCCGAAAAGGGAAAACCAAACAAGAGAGGGGAACCAAGGCGCACCCCGGATCAGCCCAAGCCGCGCCAATTTTCCTCGCCTGGTGCAAGTCTGGGCCTGCGCTGTTCCCTGGGGGGGGATATCAGCGCCTTCGGCAGCTGTCCCCCCCCCGGGGTGCGCTGCGCATCCGTTCCGGATGGCCGCGGTCCTGGATGGTGTGCCGGAAGATGGCGTTGTCCCGCATCATCACGCGGCCCCCTTCGCGATGTCATCGATGCGCTTGAGCGCAGCAGCCTCCGGATTCCGCAGAATCAGCTCCCAGATGGCATTGGAGACGTGGCCTGTCTGGGTGGTCTGGCTGAATCTGAACCTGGGCACCTTCTGGTCCACGATGGAGACGTCCCGCAACGGGGCCGAGGGCTCCACCCGGCGGTAGTACTCCAGCCGCTCCTTCACCCAGCGGTTGTAGAGGCCCTCCGGCGGCTCGTCCAACACCAGCTGCAAGATGGCCTTGCCGGCCCGGATCTGGAGGAGGCGGGTGCCCCCTCCCCCGGCACGCCAGTACCCCTTACAATACTTGCACATGTAGCCCCCCCGGGTCTCCCCTTTTGTCTTCGGGATGAGTTCCCACGGGGTGACGGAGCTCAGGACCAGGCCACACTCCATGTGCGCCCAGAAGACATGCTTCATCTCCACCGGATAGTTCTTCTTCCGGTAGTCCTTACCCACCACGCCGTGGACGTTGTCCGCCGTGATGGGGGGGTAAACGATCCCCTCATCGCCCTCGCCTCCCCTGGGGCGGATGTCAGGGCCATCGGCACCTGTCCGGCACCCAGGGGCGGAGGGGTCCAGGCCCATCAGCTTGATCATGTCGTTGGTGTAGCCGAGCTTGCGGTAGATGGAGGGGGCCACTGAGTCGGGGACTGCGCCGACCCACCACTGCTTCGTGTTGCAGCGCCAGTTGACCTTCACCTCCGCCAGGGCCCCCGGGCCTCCAATGCGGTCCATGAGGGCCTTGTACACCTCTGGGAACTGCTGGAGGCTCTCCACCGGGACCGAGATGCGCTCGTCGCATACCGCCCGCAGGATCATCTGCTCCTTGGAGTCCGCCACGTCCTGGACCGGGAGCTGCATCACCTCCGCCGGGGTGTCCGTGAGGAAGGCCCGGGCCGCGAGGACCTTGCCCATGGCCCGGTAGACCAATCGCCACTCCGGTCCTGTCTGCGGAAACGGAAGGCCCTCCTCCTTCAGGAAGCACCGCGCGTCCTCCTTCAGGGTCTCCCAGCCCTCCAGGCGGGTCTGATTCTGGGCCTTGTTTTTCGGGCCCCGCTGCCTAGGGCCCTGCAGCAGTGGCAGAGACTCCCAGACTCCCCAGAGCTGGCGCAGGGTGTAGCTGTGCCCGAACATCCCCAGTAGGCCTGGGAGTGTCCAGGACGAGATCTGGCGCGTCCAGTGGAAGTCCTCATCCGGATCGTGGGGGGCAGCCCAAAAGATGGATCGCAGGTCCCCAGGGTAGGGTCGGTCCCCCGCCTTCGCCTGCTGGTTCAACTCATCAACGGAGTACCTGGCCCAGGGGAGTCCACCCACCTGGTGGTTCCTGGGATGCGTACCCTTCTCCAACGCCTCCGGATTCACCTTGGTGAGGTTTTTCGCCCAATCCGGGACGTGTACCGGGCCCGGTCGTCGGACCCAGCGGCCCGCAAAGATACGGACCTCTCCGACCCGTTTGCTCATCATCCAGCGCAGGACCGAGAGCTGCACCTCCGGGTCCTTGGTGTCCAGGCCCACCGGGGTGGCGGACGGCTTGTCAGGGCCCTCGGCACCTGAGCTCGTCACGCCAGAGCCCGAGGCTGGGGGGATGGTGGGCGGCCTGTCAGGGCCCTCGGCACCTGGGCGCGCCGCACCAGAGCCCCCCGCCTTTGGCATGGGGATCCCTGTCAGGTCCGGCAGATCTGACTTTGGCATGGGGATCCCTGTCAGGTCCGGCAGATCTGACAGGAGGGCCGCCGATTCCTACCGAGATGACCGCCTTGGCCTCAAGGTAGGAGTCCGTGAGGGATGTGAGGTCGTCCATACTGAAGTCCCTCCATGCCGTTGTCGGCTCGAAGACCCCAGTCTCAATGGCGACCCGGACCTCGCTAGGCCACGCACTGAAGGGAGGCGCGATGGGCTCGAGCATTCTGGTTTCGAGGGAGCCTTCGCCTCTGTGGTCTGGGCCTGGAGGAGCTCCGGTGTGGGTCTCCCCCAGTCCGCACCCAGCTTGTCCAGCAGCTTCTCACGGAAGAGGTCCAAGTCCAGGTTCTTCAGGAGCAGGCCTCCATCACCTCCTCCGTCAATGGCCCCCCCTTGAAGTTCGTGGAGGACCGCCGCGGAGCGCTCCACCGCTTCCACCTGGTCCGCCTTCTTGGCCTCCTCCTGGGCGATGGTGGTGGCGTTGAGCCGGGTCTGAATCTTGAAGGCCTTCACCGCAGACGGGTGGAAGGCTCTGCATTCCTGGCCCTCTTCCTTGTCGCCTGGCAATGGGGGCCTCTCCCCCGGTGGGGCCGTCAGAAACTCCTCGTCCAGCTCCATGGGGCAGTTCCTGATCACCGCCCGGACCGAGGAGGGGACGAAGTCCGAGAAGCTGGCCTGGTCCGGGTTCTCGCAGGCCATCGGGTCGGTGGCCAGCTCGCTGACGTCCACCGAGGCACTGAGCTTGAGGTCGCGGGCCCGGTCCGTGTCAGGGCCTTCGGCACCCGCGGACCGGGCCGCCGTCCAGACCGCATTGCCCTGGTCATCCACCGTCAACTGCCAATGCGTGCCCGCCATCTCCAGGGTGGCCGAGTTGGTCGCCATGTCAATGGGCTCCGTCTTCTTGCCGCACCCCATGCACTTCGTGGCGCCCTTCTTCACCCAGGGCATGGTGCAGCAGGGGCAGATCCAGGATGTGGGCACCTTGCCCAGGGGGCGGTTCTCCAGGCCCCCGTACCCCAAGCCAGCGCGCTTGCCAACCTGCTGTCCCGGGGTGCTGAGCCGGGCCTCATGCTCGTACTTCATCTTGGCGATGTAGAAGGCCTCCACAACGCGCTCCAGGCCCCCCTGCTTGAGTTGGGGGCCCTCAAAGCCTCGCAGGAGCCGCTGGACGTCCTTGGCCTGCAGTCGGCGGAGCCTAGTGGCCGTGGTCGCATCGAAGCAAGGGAAGTCGCCCGCCATCTGGTCGTCGCTGAACTGGTAGAGGCCCTCCGAGACCTTGAGGGCCTTGGTGAACACGCTCCCCCCCGGCGGGGGGGCTGCGGGGTTCTCATCCTCCTCCGAGGACGCCTGCTCCTTGACCTTCGCCATCAGCTCCCGGCGCCTCTGCCACTTGGCGTCTGCCCGGGCATCCAGGCGGGCCTCCTCCAAGCGGGCTGCAGCCGAGGGGAACCTGGGCATCGGCAGCTCCTTCTCGTCCTTCGCCAGGAGCTCCTCCATGGGCACGTCCTCCTCCGGCGGGTTCAGGAGCTCCAGGAACGCCCCTGAGGGGCGTGTCAGGGCCTTCGGCACCTGCGCCACCCCAGGGGCTGCATCTTCCATCGGCTCATCCTCTGCCTTGCGCTTGGCCGGGATAAGGGGGGCCTGCTCCAGCTCATCTGCGCTGGAGAAGAAACGCTCGTCAGGTGCCTGAGGGACCTCAGCAGCCAAAACGGTCCATCCTTCTTCCTCCCTCTTCACGAGGTTCGCCAGGTACTTTGCCATGGAGGCCTTTGCCTTAGCCTTGGCCTCTGCTGCCGCGGCACCAGCGTAGGCGGGGGCGTACATGGCTTTGAGAGTAGGGGAAAGAAAGATTTCAAATCACAAGACAAAGGATCAAAAGGTCCACTTGAGCCAAAATGGTGGCCCAAGTGGATACTTATTAAGAGTCAAGACAAGCGACCACCTACGGTTAACGCTTTAGCCCAAGCAAACCAAACCAACCATACCAAACCAACCAAGCAAACCAAACCAACCATACCAACCAAGCAAACCAAACCAACCATACCAACCAAGCAAACCAAACCAACCATACCAACCAAGCAAACCAAACCAACCAAGCAAACCAAACCAACCAAGCAAACCAAACCAACCATACCAAACCAACCAAGCAAACCAAACCAACCAAACCAACCAAGCAAACCAAACCAACCATACCAACCAAGCAAACCAAACCAACCAAGCAAAAACCAACCAAGCAAACCAAACCAACCAAACAAACCAAGCAAACCAAACCAACCATACCCAAACCAAGCAAAACCAAACCAACAAACAAACCAAATACCAACCAAGCAAACCAAACCAACCAAACCAACCAAGCAAACCAAACCAAGCAAACCAAACCAACCATACCAAACCAAGCAAACCAACCAAGCAAACCAACCAAGCCAACCAAAACCAACCAAGCAAACCAAACCAACCATACCTAACCAACCAAGCAAACCAAACCAACCATACCACCAAGCAAACCAAACCAACCAAGCAAACCAAACCAACCAAGCAAACCAAACCAACCATACCAAACCAACCAAGCAAACCAAACCAACCATACCAACCAAGCAAACCAAACCAACCATACCAACCAAGCAAACCAAACCAACCAAGCAAACCAAACCAACCAAACTGGAAGCTCGACCCCGAACCTTGAGACATCGGCCTCCCTCAAGCTCTCGTAGAGCTTGGGAATGTCTACGTCCACCTGAGCCAATGTGCCCCCATGCACTCGCCGAAACAAACCCCATGGATGCTCAAAGAAAGATACATCCCAGGTTCTTGTGGTGTTGGCTTTTTTGCACTTCGAAACATCGGCTCCCAGCGCCCTCTTCTGGTGAGGTCTGCGACACCAAGCCGGCGTCTTGTTGTTCTTTGTTCTAATTTCCTGGGGGTGAACCCTCTGCGCGCATGAAATCAGCTGGTTTGGGCACTCGCCTGGTCTTGCAGGCCAGCTTCGACTCATTAGGGTCGGTTGGCCGTGGCCTTGATTGCCGTCCAATACTGATTCCAGAGTCCTAAGTGAAGCTCCTATCAAAGGTCTGTCAGTCATTCCGTCCCTGTTTGCCCGCAAATAACATTCAGGCAATCGACCACCAGTGTCCCGCTCCCACACTCCGCGAAGGAGGCATAACCAGCAATGTGTCCAATGTGTCCCCCATTTTCTCCAATCGCCATGTCTCGCATGGAACAAACAATAAGACACTGCATCCAAGGAATCCCTCAGTCTGTCGCACATAGATGAGCATCGGCAATGCCGATGTCATCGAAAAGACCTTGCGCCACACTCACCCCAAAAGCTCCGAGTTTCTGTTCCTATTCAGCCCAGCTGGTCCAACTGGGAGCAAAAGGGGCCAGGCATTTTTGCAGGGCAGTGCATGTGTTCTTCCAAAAAAACCTTTTCTCGCTGACGGTTCACAATGATGGGCTCTTTTTTGTTTGGTGCGAGCAAGCTACAATAACCAGAGCAACAAGTGAAAGGACAATCTGTCCGCACTGAGCTTGATGGGCCGGCTGAAGAGAAGCCGCTCTGCGCCTTCTGGGTTGTTGCAGGGGCATAACTCTCACTGAGCATGATGCCGCTGGCGTTGTGCCCCGTTGAGGTAGCAAAGGAATCCAGACACGCGTCACACAATAATCCATAGTTTGCAATATGAAGCGCAGGAGCTCCTAGGTCGCGAATACCCCTCGTTGCTGGCGACATGATCCATCCTTGCTGCATATGAGGTGGTGCAAGCAATTTGAATCCCAGGACTTGAGGAAACAATGAAGGGGCTTTTCTTCCATGCTGCGCTTGTTTCATCTTTAGCGCAGCATGCTCAGCACTTGGCGCCCCGGCGTAGCGCCGAAGGGCGGCCTCCGCTTCGGCCTTGGGAAGGGGCGGCAACTATCGACCTCATTTCTTTTGGCTCTCCAATGAGGTCACCTGAGATGGCTGGGTTTGCTGAGGCAGTTGACAGAAGGCAGCCTCGGCCTGATATGACGTGTGTTCAAACACTGGGGCGTTTGCTAACAAAACGTGTCGGACTTCTGGCACACGAGAATGCCCAAATGCTTCTTCACATTGCGGGCAAGCGCCTACAAATTGGTTGTCTGGCCGACCTGGTTCCTTTCACAAACTGGCACAGGAGCGGCGTCCTGCATTGTTTGTAATCCAGCGCTCGAAGCCTCACTCTCTGGCATCATGAATCATTTTAAACATGCCAAATGGGCATGTAAATGCTCAAACGGGCTTGGACTAAATCCTTTTAAGCCTCTGTGGAGGCAACTGAAATCTTCACGCGCATCTCGCTATCTGCGGGCACGGCCAAATTCTTGGTTGAAGCAACACACTACACTCCCCGCGTTCCTTTTCGTGCCTCTCTGTTGTGAAGCCTGCCAAATTGTGAAGCGTGCCTCGGATGCGTACGGGTCCCGGGCTCTGGAGCGGCCCTCACGGGCAAGCTCCTCACCGTAGAGTCGGAAAAGCTGGAGGGCCCATGTCCAGCAGCCGGAAATTGACCACAGAATGCACTCATGGGAACCTGGGGTGGCGGGGGGGGGGAAGCGGCCCAGGGTTTGGACATCACCTCTTCCATGGTGTTCAAGGGCTCAACCCCCCCCGCGAGTCAGTGCCTGTCAAGCATGCCGAGCTGCTCGAATGTTTAGAGGCCTAGAAGGGATTTCCGCAAAACGATCCCAGCCGTGAGGTGTTACATATTGCAAGTAGGGAACACGGAAAACCCTCTAAATCCCCATGGTGTGTGGTTGGTTTACTTGCAATATTTAGGGCATCCACCGTAGTTGATCATTGCTTCTGCATGTCAAGAGTCCAGCTGAAAACCCTCCTTTGTTTGCTAGCTGCCAACAAGGCCAAGACAAGCACTGCACCGGACATCCCTGCTTTGCGTGCTGTCTGACCTAGCAACGTGTCTGGCTAAAACCCTTTCTTTTGGGCAACATGTTGAGCCCTGGCAGTCTGCAGTGCAATGCTTGCCCCTTGCCCAAACATTTTTGGAATCAACAAACACAAAACATGTGCCCGAGGCCCCAGAGTCACTTTGAATTGCCGCGGTGAGCTGTTGCAGGCCACAAGAAGGCTCCGAGATCTGCCCCGCAGTCCATCCGAAATCCAACATGACTCACGAATGGGCCTTGGGAACCATGGAGTATGCTCCCAATCTCTCATACACACACAAACAAACTTGACAAAGACTTCAGGTCACTTTCCACAACATGCCACACAGCCTTGAGCAACTGAGCAACAGCCAATTTTCATTGCTGGAACTGGCATGAGAGTTGGTCAGCAAATCCCCCTTTCTGCAAGTTTTGCTTGTTGAGTGTGGATCATGTCGCACCAGTGAAAGTGGACGTCAACAAATGGCTCAACGGCAAACCACTCTCAGATGTGAGCGCGGGGTGTTGATCAGGCAAAGAAAGGGCCACCAAAATTTTGGTCACCCCCGGCGAGCCTTGGAGGGCCCAGGCCGGAATCTCAAGGCCGGTCAAATTCCCCTTGAAACCGGTCAAATTCCCCATCTAGTAAGTGATCAACTCCCTTCTAAAAACCGTAGAAACCGGTCAAATCCCCCGCTAAACCGATCAAATGACACGCGCCTAGAAACAGGTCAACTCACAAATCCCCTGTAAAGACCGGTCCAACTGCATCATATCCTGCTAGAAACCGGCTTTGAGACGGGGAATAAATCCCGATAAAAACCACTCAAAATCCCCTCAAAACCGGTCCAAATCCCTTCAACCGCCCCCCCCCCCCCCCAGAAACCAGTCACTGTCATTCTGTAGGTCTCTGCGGCTGAAGCCATGTGAAAACACGTGGACATACACCCACCCTCTACCTTGGAAACCAGCTCACGCATTTCGTCGGCGACTCACTCACTCTAATCAACACGACTTCAAGGCAAACTAAAGCACGGTATACCAGCCAAAAGCGGACTGACCGAGGCGGGCAACGCGAAGCGTTTACAATTAGAACTTGACTAGTGACAAAGTGGAAGCTAAAGCGAAAAGTTTGCCACTTGCAAAGCCACGGCTTGCGAAGCTACGGCTTCCCAACGTCCCAAAGCCTAAGGCCCAAAGCTCCTCCCGCAGCACGGCCGTGCGCTCGTCGAAGCTCCGCAGCACCTGCGCCTCCGCGTCGCGCCGCGCCTGCCGAAACCGGAGGACGGTGCCAGGTGCAGCGACCAAAACCCATTTGGCTGTGGCTCCAAAAACCGGAATTCCAAAATGGAACCCTGGTGGAAACATGGACCAAAACATGCGGTTTGCCTCTCCTGGTTGTGAGCCACACCCATTTGTTGGGGTTCTCATTGCACAGTTTGCTTTCTCACTTGTTGTTTCTTGTTGAACGGTGAAACAGAGCCGTCTTGCAACCTTGCCCGCAATGTTTTAGTGTGTTTTGCAACATGAAAAGCAAGCAAACATCCTGCAGGAAAACCGGTGTCGCGGAGTCGCCAAGCCAGGGGCACAAGGACACACTTTCAAAAAGGGCACCCTGCCTCGCTACAAAACAACAGGGTCATCACAAAATAAAGGAAAGCCCTTCCGGATGCCTCTTTCTTATTGAGGCTAAGCAACTCATAGTCAATGCCTTTGCGAGCAAGCTATGAAAAAGTACGAGTTCTTTCGCGCGGTTTTCCCTGATAGGATTTCCGACAAATGCCTTCATGATCAAGGTGATGGAACCCCATGGAATTTGGGCGCGGCTCCAGTGTGTCATGTGATAAGAATGTGACCACGACTTCTCCGGGTAGTTACCAAACACCGCGTTCTCCGTGATTGGCATTGGTGCTGCCTGTGTGGCAATGTTAACTACACGTGAGTGTGCTTGTCTGTGTGTGTGTGTGTGTGCTGCTGGTGTAGCAGGCAAGCAACGTGTCTTAGCTTCCAAGCCATTTTGGCTCAATCAAGTTTGCAGCATTCATGGTCATAATTAATCCATGGCATGCGCCTGCTCCCCAATTGTATCGGTTCGTGCTTACAACTTGCCAGCCTGTCCGCCTTCCTGCTTGCTTGCTGCATTGCTTGCTCTTCTGCTTGATTTCAGCTATACGGGGAAACTAGACGGAAGCATGGCATTTGATCTCTCATGCGCATTTCCCTTGCCCAAGCCTCACTTCTAGCTTCCCATCGTTTCAGCCAGCCTCTGGGTACGTCACCACTGGCCCCTTTCTGGACGTCAAGCGCAAGCCGAGACATCATCAAACCAGTTTGGATCCAAGTTGCTTGGGACTGGTGGACTTCCAACCATGTTTCAGACTTTTGACACAGACAACCCGCGGAGAAGGCCGCGCTACCCGCCTGCTGCTCAGCTTCTAGCGCCTGCTGCAAGCGCAGGTCGGCTGCCTCGGTGGACGGTGCGAGTGCGAAGGGTGTCCTGTGCTGTCCTATGAAAGTTCTTGGTTCTGAACTGAGTGATACTCAAACCGAGTGGTCTAGAACTATATAAAAATAAAAAATAAAGAACAGTACGCGGGTGGCAAAGGCACCCGTTTGTGGGGACTATCCAGACCTTCAAGTAACCCCGGGTTTCGACTGTGGCTCAGCTGTGCTTGGCAGTGTTCATGATTTGCATGAATTGTCGTACAGAGATTGGAGGATTTTTGTTTGGCCATCCGGTCGACTGGTGCACGTTTTCTGTGAGCTGTGAAGGGTGGATCTGCATGACCCTCGGTATATCATGCGTCCGATCCGTCTGAAGAGCTGTTACAAATAACACCAATGAGTGCAAAACATCCTTCCAACCAGGGCACGTCCCATCTTTCACAAGTTGCCCCCCCACCACCACACTCCCATCCCAAATGAAACCCATGATCCCGCGACCAGCCCCCCACTCTGAGCACTGTGCGCTAAGCTCTTTGGACCGGGACTCAGTCAAAGCCTGGCCGGTTCAGCGTAATTTGGCTGTGGGTCAAAACCAATGGTACCATTTGGGGTAGGTGCACCACCTATTTTAGAACCTATTTTAGTGGGGATTGGGATGTTCACTGGCAGTACAGGGGTTTGACCCACAGCAATTTGAGCCTTGGGCCTCACAAGTGTCGCAATGGGTCACATCCAAAAGTGCGCCGTTCGCCCCTCTGCATGCTGGATGCGTCCCTCAAAAAATCAAAACACGCACCGCAAAACTGATGTTCATCAAAAAGGAACCAAGCCCGGCGAGTCGTCCACAGCTCAGCTCCATCCAGCGATCCCGCACGCCTCGCGGCTGAGGCGCTCCTCATCGAAGTCGCGCTGAAACTTGATGAGCTGGTCCTGGATGAGTTTCACAGAACTTCCAGTTAATTTCATGTGGCTGTGGGTCAAAACTAAACCACCGTGGGACCACAGGTTTAACCCATGTTTCCATTTACCAGGGCTCCCATGTTCATGTTGGGTACAGACCCACTGCCATGCGTTTGGAGCACATCATATCATATCCATAATATGTTGAGCGAACGGAACTGAAGCATTCTAAGCCTTCACCAACATCTGTGATGGGAGTTGTCATAGTTTCGTGCAGGCGGTAGAATCCGTGCGTGTATTTGTGCGACGGGGAGGGCGCCTGGGAGCTTTGAACGGGGCAAGGTGCACTAAGGCAACACCCAGGCAGCATAGGCAGATTGATGCTTACTTATACTTTGGTCTAGCACTCATCCCCACTCGGAAACATGTCGCCATCAACCGAAGCTACTTGTGCCGTCAATCACCTGTAGGCCGCGCATGTCTGGTTTTGTTTCGTGAACAAGGAGCGCCTGAGAAAGCCTTCAAAGGCATAGAAATCCTCGAACTTTAGGGAGGGGGCTCCATTGCTCCCCCCAACCCCGACTTTGCTCTTGGTCCTTGAGATTGGCTAAGTCGGAGTGCAGCGTCTCCTGGAAAAAACTGGAATCCCCAACAGCAACCCCTGTAACCCTCCGAACTCCGATCCGGGCCCTATCCAGCCACCGCTCCAGCGCCTAAACCTACCCCTCCAAACTTCGTGGAGCCCCAGGAAGCTGGCGAAATCCGGAACCTCCCAAACCCAGCCGGCCCACCTCCAGAACCGTCCGGAACCCTATCTAGCACCCCGTAACACGGGAAGAAATTGCGACCCAAAGTCCGAGCTCTTACCCAAAGACCAAGGCAAACACTCCGACTGTGTTTGGCCCCAACTCACAAGTTGGATTGTGGGTTGCAGCTTCCGCCAATTCATATCCAGTCACTACGCTTCAAACTGTCACTTTCCTGTGGAATGCAAGCACGAAGACATGGGAGAATCTAGGACTGCAAGTGCCGCACTCTAACTAGATGTCATGGCCCTCGTACTGAATCATGCAGTCACATCAGTTCCTGGAGTCAGGGTCATCAGTCCGCAGGTCTTCCATCCACAGCTTGAGACATGTCTACCCCGCAGGTTGACAATGATGATCTCCCCCAAGCAAGAAATCCGCAAAGCAATCCATTGGGAGCAATCTGTATGCGAGCTCTGATGTCCAGGTCCTATCATGGTCACCTCCTGACTCCTATCTTCATTGATTGTGCCAGTCATGATCCTAGGCGCCCCGTTTGGACAAATAGATGGCAACAGATTAGAACCCAAGTGACAAGTGACAGGCCACCAGGAACGACAAGCTGTCCAACAACCCGAACCTGGCTCGACTGGAGCTTCAGGTCGACGTCATACCTGGCGCTAGGCTGCCCGTCCCACTGCTCACCAACGAATCTGAAGTACCGCCGGATGGAAGAAACCTCGTGGGCATGCCTCAACCCGACTCCTTTTTTTGCATGCCACCCAATGTTGATCTGGTCACCTCAACATTTCACTTGGAGATCGTTGCCTTGCGAAACTCGGGCCTTGGAACACGCGAGCGCATGACTCGCGGGCTCAAGGACCTGATGGGCTGAATCCATGCCGGCAGCGCATCCGCTGGCTCAGCTGGTCGAAGCGCGAGTTGCGCTCGTGCTCCAAGCCTGGTGCAACGTGCAAAGACTCCACCAGCAAACAAGGTCAACCCAAAACGTCACAAAGGACCAGGCAACACATGTTTTGAAAAAAGCCTATACAAAGATTAAGCCATGTTGCTCAATCCAAACTGGCTGGCTAGGTGGCTGAAAAGGTCGCTGGAGCCTCCGTCCCGATGATGAGCAGCCGGCCATATGGCACACATCGATTTCCAACGGTTCAGGAAGGCGCAAACACACAGAGAGAGAGAGAGAGAGACGGCGTTTTGCGAGCCCAAGCAAGCAAGACCTGCCTCAATTGGGATCCACAAAAGTGTTCCGAAATTAGCCCCCGCTTTAGAGGACGGTTTCTGCAAAGCCCTAGCTAAGCAATGGGAAGAAGCTCTGTGGAGTTCATGCCGCGTGGCCGTGGTGCGGTGCTTCAAGAGAAGCCTCGTAATAGCATGCCCCCTGTCAACATGATGTCGTGCATCGGATAGGGTGGATCTGTGAATTCGTTATACAGTTATTCACAACCACCAGGTCTGCGCACTCCCACAAGAAAAGGCTTGACTCGACCGGATCTCCTGCAACAAGCAAGCGCTTTTGCACCATCACCGAGGCGAGTGACAAGAGGACCAACGCATTTTCTCGAAGAGACCACCACCAACTCGCCAAACCCAAACAGAAACATCGATATTGCAACCGAGTCCGCGTCGCGGGAAAGGCCTTGTTGTAAACCCGAGAGCCGCTCTGAGAGCCTCAAAAGGCCGAGGTGTGACTCGAAAAGCAGGTGCCAAAGTGTCACCGTCAGGGGACAGGCCCAGAATGAACAAATCGGTTTAGTCTCGTGGGTTAGCTACACATACTACACATGAGATGGGTGGTGATGTGTAAAACTAGCGTGACTCAAGCCACACATGTTCCTGGGTCAAATGCAGGAGTCTACCTACCACTTCAAAGCTCTTGCAAGCTCTGCCCTAGGTCACCTGCGTGCAATTATCTTAGGAGGGCATATGTATTGCTTGTGAAAACTATCAAACTAGCAGATTTCCCAGCGGAATGTCAACTCTCTATTTCTGCACGGGGTGAAAGTGTGATTCGGGAGGGATGGATAGCATGAAAGCTGGAGCTGGCAGGGGAACACCGCAAGACTCAGCTACAAGTACTGGCCAGCACAGCCACCTACCTGCTGGGAATACTAGCAATTACTGGGCTTTTTGAAAATTGGAGACCGAAGAATGGTGTAAAGATTTATGGAGAACAAGCTACCTGTGAATCTCGCAGCTAACGCCTCTCAAGATTGAGAGCCCACAAGAACATAGCAGTGGATGCTGTTGCCAACTGCCCAGGTGGAAGGGCTTCCCCCTCTCTCACACACACCAAATAAAGACATGCGATTCGACAACACAATTTCAGCGAACCAGGCCACGCAGGAAAGGACCTGCTGATTCGAATGTGTCAGCCCTCGATTCCGAGTGTCAGGAAACGCCTTTAGCTGAAAGTACTGCTAGTGAGCATTTCAGGAAACAGCTTACCAAGAATGTCCACGCATTGCAGTAGGATTTTGTATGAGGCTTGAATTGATGCGTGGCCACTTGTTGTTGTGCATACGCTGTCTGCGGACCTCTCGCGCAAAACAGAGTCGGGACATCATTGTGATCTCTTAGCTCCCCATTCATGCCTTTGCCAGAGCATGCCTAACCACACACGTCCCTAGTGCTGTTATGTTCTGTGTCAAGCAATGCAGCACGCGCCTGCTAATCCGATCGTAGTAGTTCCCGCCAACGCCGGCCATGCCTGCGTCCATCCAACTGGCCTCCCTTCAAGGGAGGGGGGGGCTTACATGTTTGTTCTTTGGTCGTTCCACCCATCTTGGCTAATGGACATTTAGCGTCAAATAATCATCATCTTCCCAACAGGGGCAAACATGGTGGTTGATGGAAAACCCAGCCGAGAAAAACACAAACGCTGCAAACAACTAGCATTGCCACTACATAAATAAATAAACCTATTGCTGGAAGCACGGTGACTTGGGCTTTGAGCTTTCCCCATTGGCGCGGCATGCTACTGTGACTTGCTAACTTCAAAACGATGAGCCCTCTGCTTGCTTTCTGGTGTCTCGGAACTGTTGGCTACATATGTGGCTGGGCTTCCTTCCGACCTTTTGGCTGCCATCCAAAACCCTCAGAGTCGTTGATGTATCTTCCAATAGTGGCACACCCTCTTCCCACTTTCTGCGGTCTACAAATTAGAATCGATTTTTTTCATGATGCCGACGACTAGATACTGTTCGTTGCTCATCTCGACATGGTGACCCCTCTGCATGCTTTCCGCAGTCTCGAATCTTGTGGTTTGAAAATTCCTCCTTGGCAGAGCAAAATCCTCAAAATGTATAACCCTCTGCGTACTCTGTGTGGGCGTTCAATCCAGCTCGGCGCATTTCCCGTTGAGGTGGCAAGATATTGCTTGCGCAGCTCCGGCTCTAAATCGCAACTTCTTGATATCAGAATAGGATTGGGCAATCTTAACGGGTCGAGATTTAATTTGGGTTTTTTTTTGCTTTATTTTGGTGTTTTTTTGTTTTCCGTCCTGGCCTGTAATTTACAGCATTTTCTCGCGAAATGTACGTATTTTGCTAGTCCGTCAACATTATCAGCATCGTTTTCAACATCCCCGCATGTCCAGCCAACATCCCCAGCATCACCAGCAAATCGAGGGCCTTGGATTAGCGAGGGGGTTGGGGGGATGATTGAAGAAGTGATGATTCAATTAGGGGTGCATTTTAATCTCTGCCCAAAATCCGAAAAGTAGCGGGGGGGTTTAGGGGGGCGGGGCGGCAGCCCTCATGGTGATCAAAAAGTGATGATTCGATTAGGGGCAAAAAAATCTAAAAAGCAGTAGTGGGGGGCAGCAGCCCCCCCCATGATGATTGAAAAAGTGATGATTCAATTAAAGGAGTGGGGGGGTTGGGGGGGGCTGCTGCCGCCCCCCCCATGATGATCGAAAAAGTGATGATTTAATTAGGGGCAAAAAGTCTAAAAAATAGCGGGGGGGCTGGGGGGGGGCGGCAGCCCCCCCCATGATGATTGAAAAAGTGGATCGAAAAATTAGGGGCAAAGAATCTAAAAAGTAGCTGTCGCATGATGATCGAAAAAGTGATGATTCAATTAGGCGTGTATTTTAATCGAAAGGGGGTGGCGGGGGGCACCAGAGAGGAACTTGCGATAAAAGCCACAAAAGCCACAAAAGCCAAAAAGCCAAAAAGCCGAAAAGCCGAAAAGCCACCCAGCCTGGAAAAAAAAAAAACGAGAAAAACATCCAAAAAAACAAATGGCCCTCTAATCTTAACCCCATCCCCGGATGAATACACCCCTTGATGAATACGTGGTGGCCCACTTTTGCAGGAGACACACCCCGGGTTTATTAATCAGAAATCAACATCACAAGTCATGACACAATCTTTGACAAGAACAAAGACATAGAAGTGAGCCCTTCTACAGGCGTCTTGCGCTTCGAACAACTTCCGACACCAGGTTCGTTGGCTCCAGCAATGTGCCGATTTGTCATTACAGGATAACGATGCATGATCTGGCAAGAACAGTCAGCCGTTGGGTGCTACTTAAGCAAACGTGATGGAGCCAATGACAGCGTTGCAACACTGGAATGTCGTTGCACAGGGTGCGCTGTGCCGCTGATCACACGGTCACGCCATAGAAAAGGGCAAAGGGGGCCCCAGGTAAAGCGCACCCTCATTCAAGAAAACACACAATCAAGACCTGATCACCTGATGCAACAATACGACCAACTATCTTTTAAACCATGTGTATGGTATGTGATGTGTATGATGACATTTCACGACACAAGCTGCATCCTGGAAAAACCAGGGACAGCTCTGGCAAGCAGTGAGGGTGCCAATCGTCGCCGTTGCAATGCAAAGCACTCACAGTCAAGGTGGTTTAACTCTCCGACTGGTCATGCGCCAGGTCGCTCCAAGCCAGTTGAGCATTGTTGGTCCAACGCTCCATCTGGTGTATAGTAGTGCCATGTTTAAACAAACCAAAAAACGTGTCCCTACTTAAATTTTAACACACGCCCCCATAGCCATTTAAGAGTTGTTTGCTCCTTGCTTCGGCCCCTGAAGAGGTTTAACTTGGTCCACCGAAATTCCAAAGCCATCGAAGCTTCACATGAACCACCCTTCGGCATATGTATGTTCAAATTCGAGCTTGCTTAACATGAAGCATCCGGCTTGCGCCGCCTACTGATGGACGATATCCTGCACCACCGAATAGACCCTGGAACTCCCAATGCCTCCCATGGTTTCAAAGTGGTGCAGGAGTTCGTTCATCCACAGTCTCGGCTGCCCAAGTTCTTCGGCATTTGGTGAATTTGTGGGGGTGAGAGCTTCTTCATTCCAAACGCCTGGCTCTCCGTAGACCACTTGCTGCACACTGAGGTTCTGGCTGGTGATGTGCGTCACGGCAGGAAACGATGCTCTCACTGGCTCTTGGGTCACGCCTTTCCAGTGCTGTCCTGATCTTGCTCAGCCCAAAACCTTCAGCTGGTGCTGTTGGCAAGCTCAGTCCAGTGCTCTTTGGTGTGACTACTCCGTTTCGGTGTGCGGGTTGCTCATGTCAGCTGCATGTCTCCAACCAATGGCTGAATGAACAGCCATGCCCAGCGAGCCAACCAACCCGAAATCTTGATGACATGCTTGGATCCTACTGCACATTCAGAACTGCCAGTCATGCCACAAGCATTCCTGAGCAAAGGCCCGACATGAGTGGACCCCTCTTCAACACAAAGATAACACGTGCATAATATGACCTGACTTGCCACGTTATCTGCTCGGGGCTTGGAGCCTGACTCAACCTCCCAATCAAATGGCCATAGAGAAGCGGATGCGACCAGCGGTATTGGGAAGTGCCTCGCTAGGCTAGGAGGTCATTTCCTTTTTCTGAGAGAACCGAACCACTTTGTCCTGCGGTGGGAGCCGCCCGAGGCGCGTTTCTTTTTTTCAAAGGACGCTCGGTTGCAGCGCCCCAATTCACAAAGCCTTCGACAAATCTGTCGTGAGACGCCCTCTGCATGTTATTCTACGAAGTTGACACCTACAAAAGATCGAACAGCCGAAACGTGCGTGGAAAGAAGAGCAAGTAGTATCCAACTTTCTCCCCAATCTTAACGCTGACTCATGTCTCATTTCTAAGCTGGCGAGACACGTTACGCTTTGGGCATGCCGGTCTCAGGTGACTCAGGTGCTGGAGAGAACACTGACCAGCCAATCCAAACCTGACCGGCGCATGATCAGACACATTTCGCTGGCAGGTCATGTCAGGACATGAGCAGCTCGTATCCGCAGAATCTACCCAAACCCCAAAGGCCGAATAGATCACGTCACTCTACGGGCTCTACAAAACCTGCGAGCTTCGGAACCTGAAGCGAACTTGCATTCAAACATGGATTGGGACTTGAGAGCTCCATCCTCGAATAAGCCCAGAATTGTCAGAATAAGGCGAAGACAAGACCTCCATTGATTGATGCAAGCAACACCTCCATGGATTCCCCTGAACTACACCACAGAACTTGCCTTAAATCACCTATGAACAGGATGGTTCGGTGTTTTTTCAGGACACAAACGGTCCTCTTTGACTCCCCGAGCTCACCCATGTTGCAGCCCTTGCCGAAAGCGCTTGACTTGAAAAGCCCCTTTTCGTTTGAAGATCTCGTGGAAAGGCATCTGTGCACGCTCTGGAACTAGTGCTGCAGAATATGTCCCGGTTGAAGTGCAGCTTGTGTCGGAGACTTCAACCAGTCTGCCAAACATTGGCACTCATGTTGCCGACAAAGAGCTGACAACACTGTCGCGCGCTGCAGGTGACCCCTCTCTCGAACTCCCGCCTTCATTGATGCCAGAGCCCTTGAGGGCCGACCTCGGTCAGATCCCAAACCGAACCAGCCGACTCCCACAGAAAAAAGTTCACCTCCGGGAACGTCGCAGCTGGGCCCAAGCGGTTCATGCTCTGGCTCTCCGTGAGCTGCAAGAATCACAGTCCAGACAGAAAATCCAAGAAAAAAAAAGCACCTCCAAAACCTGCAAAACCAAACCCTGGGACGTGCCAGGCGCCCATTTCTTCGCACGTGGTGCTCAAGATTTGTGAGCCGAGCTCGGCCACAGCAACCCAAGCCAGATTTGTTTCCCAAATGGCGGTATCGTGCTATTCCTGCCCAGCAAATCACATGGAGGCTAGGCTGCATTGCATTGTGATCAGTCTTGGGAAGGACAAAGTTCCACAATCGAACTGTGAACGTCCCACCAGTTGTGGTCAAATCCGTTTCAATATGAATGAAGGCTTTGGAGACTTGCTTCCTTGTTCTACCCTTAGAGGTGTAGTCAATGGATGCAATGGCGCGCGCATACCGCGAGTATGAAATCAAGTCGCTCAGCTTAAACTCACTACTCATTAACGAAAGCTGAATTTGGATTAGGCCAGACTAATTTGAAAGCTTTGATGAGTACATATCCGACCCAGTTGAGCTGCTGTGATATTTTAGCAAAATGCAACCTCTCTCAAGGTCCCTTGAGAGGAAAACTGATCTTCCAGGCTGCTCCCTTCAGCTTCTCCTCATTTACTGGGCTCATTGACATCCTCAAAATTACCCTCATGGTGGTTTGAAGGGAAACCACGACCCAAAAGCAATCTTGAGAGACACCTCAAAATACGGGGACCCACATTTTCTCACATTTGCCTCAGCCCGTGCTCCGGAAAGCATGTCTTGAAATCGGCCCCGGACGTCTGGAAGATTGCCCACTGGCGACTCCGGATAGAGGTCAGACCCAAAGATTCTGACACCTGGCCGATGCACTCATGTTTTCTAATGAAAGTCAACATACAAACCACTGAATGTCTTTTTTAGGGGATGCCCAAAATGGCTTCAGTTTTCCCTTTAAGCCTTTGGTTTCCCCTAAAACCACTCAAAAGTGGGTAATTACCGAGCAAAAAGACACGCCCCTGCTTTGTAGAGCGAGAAGACACCTCGACAGGTGTCTACCGCCTTTACCCCCCCCCCCCCCCGCCCGGCATGGGACATGTTTGGTCACTGGAAAATGGCCAAAAGCTCATACCTAAGCCTCTCCCACACACAAGAGTGTTTTGAGTGAGTGGCGTCGGGAAATGGGGCTGGTAGTTTATCAATCAGGGGTCAACAGTCCAGTTGTGAGCACGTCGGGCGACAGGAAGTTGAGCAGCCTCTCGCAAATGAGCCCTAAGCCCTGACCGCTGCCAACACGTCAAGAGAATACAAACAAAAAATTGTCAAGCAATTCACACCAAGCGCAAAAAAACACCTCAAAGTGAAGATAAAGTGACATGTCTCAAACGCCAATGGCAAACGGGTATGCCTAATCTTCAGAGAACCAAAACCAAGGAAAAACAGACTCTTTAAAGGGATGGCTCCTCTGAAACTTTGAAAACCTGGTGTTCAAAATGTAAAGCAATTGGAACGGTTGGCGCTCATTAGCTTATTTCTGCATGCTCACAGGTTCGGTGTTGTCTTTTAACGATTTTTCTGCTACATCATCGTTCGTGGACTGACTTCTTTGAATCGGATTGAAATGGAAACCAAAAGAAGAAAAATACATGCTAGTTGAAAACACGCTCTGGCAAAGAACACTCAGTGGTATGAAGGGATGGTCATTGCGAACCAGAGCCAACCAAGCGATCAAAGTTCGTGAAACATCAGCGCTGCCAAGTGGTGAAACACACCTGGAAAAAATGTAAAGTATGTGGACTCCAAAACGTCAAATAAGGCTTAAGGTCCAACCCAGATTCTCAACATTGCGGCTCGGACACATAGAGGTCATTCTGCCGACCCTAAAACTTGCTGGTGCTCAGTAGGGAATGAGGGAACGAACCCCGGCTTTCTGGGGTCATTCCATTTCTCATTCCCTGCCTATCCTTAGAGTAAGGGTACCCTTTTTTCTGTAGTCTATTTTAGGGGAACCCTCCCCCCAAAAAGAAACGGGAGAGAAGGGCACTATATACTGGGGGACCTAGTATCCCACCAGCAGCAAAAAAAACCAAGACCCTTAGCTCCCCCCCGTCACGGGTGTCCCTCCGAGCGCCCATGGCGACCTCTGCAGCGCTCATTGCGCCGGGCAGGTCCTCAGGCGGAAAAAAAACAAACAAAAAAAAAAAACACCCCGGACCCATCCACGTCACGTGGAAATCCGAAATCCACTTGGCACGAAATGAAAACCATAGTTGAAACCATAAGGGGCGTGTTAGTTTTTTAGAGGGAACCATCAGAACGCTGCAAAATGGATCTTGCAACCATCCACAGTAGGAGTGGATGACGCAGAAAGCGGCTGGCTTGTCTTTGAGCTCGCCGAAAGGAGTTGCGTGCAGTTGTGACAGATCGTGCCAGATTTCAACGTGTGACCTGTCCATCCACAACAGAAACAGCCGGATGCAAGGACCTGCAGACAGGGAAACTGTCGTGCTTGTCGCAGGTATTGTTTGTGTCGATTGGAAATCAGACATGCGCAATGACAACGGGCAAATATCTAATGATACACAGATGCTCCAGTGTGTGTCGTATGTGGATGTAGATGGACTCCGAACGTTGACAAGCCTGTCGTGTCAAACGGTGCGCATTGCTGAAGGCCATGTTGTCGCGATGGTCGAGAACAAATTGGATAACGCTCCGCAAAGGAGCAGTTATTTCTCCCTCCAGCACTATCAGTCCAGCATCTCAGCGCTTGCGTGTCGAACGTGATTGCCAACCTAGAGATGGGGCTTCAGCTTTCTGTGAGCAAGGTCTTATTGTCACCAAAAGGCTCAGCCCCTTTACCAGCCACACCACACGGCATGATATGCAACGAGTGGTGAGATGTTGGCACCCGAAAATCCCGGGGTGGGCCTCTGTTTGCACGTGCCTGACTCTGCGTTGCCCACCTTTAGGCGTGAAGCACTGGGCACGTGGTATCGTTCTCATGGTCGCACACGCGAAGAAACAAGCGGAAGTCGGAACGAAACGCGAGGAGACGTCTCCCCTGGAGCCCAGAGACGGGAGCCCCGAGCCCCATTGCGCCCCGCCTGCTTGTTTGCCAGCACCAGCAAGGTCACGCCTTTCAGCTCCTCCTCCTGCGACTCTTCACGTGGCAAAACCGAATGGGTATGGGTCAAAATTGAACCACCAAAAAATAACACAGGTTTTAGTCATTGTGTCCATTTACCAGGGTGCCAAGTTGGGTACCTCTTTTTGACCCTTAGCCGTATGGCCCTCCGGAGAAAGACTGTACCCGTCAGTGCACTGGGCTCTTTTGCGGGGACTAAGACCTGGGAACTCTTAGCATGTGAGTCTTGTTTTTGAGTCTGGAGGGGGAAAGCATGGAGAATCCGAGCGGAAGGCATAGGTCACGCGAACCACGGATCCAATCAATTCACAACTGTTGCATCCTACCATGCTGCTGCGAGTCATCTCGACCCAAGTCAGCAAAGGGCGGCAGTGGTCTGCCGTCTACGTTCCCATCTTTTTAAGCAAGCATCTTAGCTGGCACAATTCATATGCGAGAATCCCTTGACTTAGCAAGACACATTCCTACCAACCCTAACATGAAGACGCAAAGCAGCGTAGCTTTCGAGAAACCCCCCAACCATAAAGAAGAAAAGGGCAAGATCTCAATATGATCTAATCATTTAGAGCCAAGTTCGACTTGGCTGAGAGACATTGATTGCTTGTTGCGAGGAGTGAATTGAGTGAGAGGCAACCCTTGCCTAAAATCTGCTGAACTCCCAGTTGATCATGTCCTTGCAACAACCTTGCGAGTCTCCCTGCGAGGATTTCGGGTCAACTAGGGGATTCCGGATCTCTCGCAGAAAACAATCCTTCCCTGCCAGGATCGGGGCAACCACCTCTTCAAACCTGACGTTGGAGCGTCTTTTTTTGGCTGAAACCCGCCTCCCTTCGCTTTAGGATACCATAGATACGCTGAGGCAAGCCGAAAACCCCCCCCCCCCCGCCTCCAGCATCAGCCTCAGCTCCTCCTTGGAGTCTCCGATGCGGTCGGGGTCCGCAGAGTCCACCACCTCAAGCGACGAGGGAGGAAGTCTGCAAGGGACTCTTCGCCCAGCCTCAGCCATCTGGCTGTGGGTCAAAACCAATGGGATCCCATTCTTGGGTAGGTGCACCACCCATTGTAGTCAATTTTAAGTGGGGGTTGGGATGTTCACCGGGGGTACGGGAGTTTTACCCATGGCCATATCAATGCAATGACAAGGATTGCCCCGGGACACTTCGACTTAAAAGTCGCCATGGCATTTTGTTCAGAGTCCGCCTTGGAGAATCCTGTGCTGTTTTGCGCGGATCCCAGACAGGGGGGGCAAGTAAACAGTCAAGAGAACACGTGCCCCTGGCATGTACTTGATACCAACTGATCAATCGGATAGTCTTAGTGTTGAGGTTCCGAGGTACGACAGCTGCCTTATGAAAGAGTAAGAACAAGCAAAGCCCCAGTTGTATCAAGCTAATCTGCGTGGACAACCCTGAGTGCAAAAGCAAAACACGAAAGCCAAGGAACAAATTCAGCGGTTGCTGTCATTTATCTAATTTCAAGATCCATCATTTGGGGAACCAGTTGCATAACAACGGTACCCTGTAAGCACCAATTCTTCAAGTCCGTCCAGTTGCCTAGCACATGAAGCTGCCAATGGCGAATGTTTCTAGGGCGTATCGACCCGCTACCATTGCTGCCTGCAATTCCAGTCACTATGCAATCTGCTCCTGATAACATTCCCTTGGGCCTAGCAATATTCAAAGCTGCCTTCTGTGAGCTGAGACAAAAGTAAGTCATTTGGCTCTGGGTGAAACATAGTTGGTAACCCCAAAATGGCTTGCCCTGGTAAATGGAACCAAGTCCTAAACCCGTGGTCCCCTGGTGGTTTGATTTTGACCCATACCCATTTAGCAATGCTGAACATTTACCAGCTTCTGGAATAGTAGATCCATTCATGAGCTCTGTGTTCGGCATTGCTCACGTCACAACACAGAAAGTGTTGCCAGTCCAGAAGCGACCACCAAGAGCACGAGGGCCACGCATAGATGATGGCGTTTGTGTTGGGGTAGTAGCACCTCATGTCAAGGATGCGACCAAATTGGCAAGGAGTGGCCTGCCCACTGGATGGTCGTGGATGTATCGCCGGCCAGGCGTGGCTGGAACGAACTGCAATCGTTGTTGTGCGTGTTGCATCGGCACAATGTGAGATTTACTTTCTCAGTTCGGCATTGCTCGCTGCAGCGAAGTGCCAGACGTACATGGCTCCAAAGGCGAGCGAAGAAAACGGGCCCCTGGTTTCTGAACTGGGCTTGCTAAAACCACCCGGTTCACCACATACTCTCCATCTCTCACCTCTCACCGAAATCTTCCCGGCCTCCAGTAGGGCCGGATGCTGGTCTGGCCACCAAGGTCCCAGACCTCGGCATAAGCGCAGCTGTGAATCTACTTTCACAATGACGAGGTGTGAATCAACTCTGTGCTATTCACCTACGTTTCTGACACTTTCTCACCAGAATACAGCTCAAGCTTTGCTGCACGTCTAAGGCGAAGGATCTGGGAGAGGCAAAGGTGCCATCCAAAAGTTGTAGTCATGATTCCCGTCCGATAGGCTCATTCAACTCCAATGACATGACTATCCCTCTACATGCGATGTCTCCGTGGCTCATGGCCACGAGGATCTTTGAAGCGAAAGCGACATGGTAGTCAATGCACTTTGCGCCCTGCATCAAGTTGCCCATCGATTGACAGCAACACGTGCATCCAGCATTCGTACCATGGTCAGAAGGACGGCCAAAACCAATCACGGTCTATGACCATCAGCAGTTCAACGCACAAAAACTGCTGGGAACAGTGGAGTCTAGAATGACTTTCCTCTGGTTCACAAAACCCCTGCAAGCAATGTCGCGCGTCTCTGTGTCAAGCGTCTGTGCTTATCAAAGCCCTAGCATGTGCGCACTTTGAGCGCTGCGCAAGGATGTGTGCACCACGTGGCTGGCACGCACACTCCCACATCAAACAAGCGAATATTGCATTTCGGCTCACAGTCTTCTACAAGGCCCCCAAAACAAAATGAGGGCCAACCATCCTGAAAGCACAAAGGCAGCATATTGCCAGAAACTTAAACATTGAACAACAGGAAGATTCTGTGGCGTTGTGTGTCTTGCAACAAATGGAGGTACTTCAAGTACCTCTCCCGGCCAAACGACCAGCCGTCGGCATGCTCCCCACTCCCCGCATAAGTTGCTGGCTTGAAACTTGATGTTCTTGTACTGGACCTCAGTGGCACTCTTAGTCAACCAAAAAATGGTCATGAAGATTCACTCCATAGTATAAGTGCAGAGAATGTACTTGACGAAGTAACAATGCGTAGGCACGTTCAGAGATGGCACTTGTGAGGGAATTGGATCGGCACCCATCCTGGGAAGCAAATCAGAACCCCTCTTGCAAAAATGTCGTAGACATCTCTTGTGAGCGGCAGCGAGCAATCAAAACTCAAAGCCAGGAAACCAATGAAGCAGGCAATGTACGAGTCTGAAACTGTAAAACTAGGCCACAGTCCACAAAAACTGCCCAAGCATGAACGAAGCAAGGCTAGGATGGATCACGAGGCATTGTATGATACGACTATGAACAAGCCTGCCCCCAAGCCCAACAAGAAGTATGCTCGGCAACAAGCCTACTCATTTTGCAGAGAAGCCATATCCTCTGATGGATGTTTCTATCTATATTTAGCGCATCTTTGCTGCGGCTGGTGCGGCAAGCTAGAGATCGGCTCAGCTATTGTGGGAGGCATACCCCTGGCACCAGGGATGGCGAGCGGCACATTCGACGGTGCCCTTAATGATCCTATTGTAGTTCCAATGGACAAGTCTTTCGGCAGAGGCACGGATAGTCCGCACATCCCTCAACCTCCAGGCGCATCTCTTCAAAGGGACCATGCCAAAGGCCACGGACGCATTTAGAAGCAAAAACAAAAAGCGGAAAGACCGCCAGCCCCATCTTCTGGACGAATGAGGACAGGTTGCATCAGTTGTTTGGATGGCCTTTTGCTCGGGCCCTTTGCCGAGGGGCCGTCTCCACATTGAAGCCGATGGTGGGGATAGTTTGCACCACCTGAAGACACTACGAACTCGATGTGATGGGTCCGAGCCTTCGTTCAGCCGGTTAAGCGAATAGCAACCATGAGGGTCATTTTTTCAAAAACAAATGAGCAGTCCAGTATGATCACCCAGTGGGAGGTAACTTGTTTGTTGACTGACCAGTAAAGAAAACACCCTGAGGGCCAAGTGACATGAGAAGCTTCGAGATAGTTGATGGAAGCTTTGCTGCCTCACCATAGCCTAAGGCTTGGAAATTGTTCAGCGCTTGCCCTTGACTCTCCTGATTTGGAACGTGGGTTGGTTTGCGAACCACCAAAACTGGCATGAATCAGGGGAGTTCGCAGCTGTCAAAGCAAATCACTGGGCTGAGCATGAGCATCTCGGCGCTTGCAAGTGGCTACCTCACAAAATGGCTTCGGTTTTCCTTGTGACTTCCCTTTACTGTCAAACCAACAAAAAAGGGGCGCCCTCAAAAAGAGACACGCCCAAACAAAGGCCCAGGTGTGCGTCAACGGTGCGGCGTCAGCTCGGGTCTAATGAGCGGCCTCGTCGACCTGCAGTCGATAGAGGATGGTGGTCTTGCCGGCATTATCCTGCGCGTCTTGTCTTCGCTCACTGGATATGAAGCGCCAAGATCTTCCAGCCGGCTTTGGCACCAAAAGCACTCTGATCAAGCCCTCATTACTGGGCTGCCCATCCCCTAGAAGCTTAACCTAGATGGAAGCTACCACTCAACCAACTAACAAGCTATCAAGCTAAGGGAACCGGGATGGCTGGGCTTGCCGGCGCATTCGTGTTGCCCTAGGCAGATCGCAACAAACCCATCGTTCAACCACGCCGACCAGTCCAGGCCAAGGATCAGGATCCGAACCTGGCAAAGCTGGCGAAAAGCTGACGGAAAGCTGACTGGCTGATCAAGCCTCCCCCCAAAAACAAAAACAAAACAAAACAAAAACAAAAACAAAACAAAAACAGAACAAAAAACAAAAACGACCAAAAAAAAAAAGCAAGGCAAAGTTGCAGAACTCGCATGGTTTCGAATCCATCCGTGGGCAATTTGAGATCGCGAAGGAATTGATGGATATGCGGAGCTCAAAATTAGAACGTCCTACATGTCCAACCGCGAATAAGTGCCTTCCTGATTGATTCCAGTAACTCTTGACCCTTTCACAGACGTTTGCTTCTCCTTAACCATTGCGCAGTATTATTGACAGAGCACTTCTCTGGTGGGGACGCGTAATCTCGCGCGTAAGCAACCTGGGGATTCATAGGGGGGGTTATAGAGTCTCTCGTATTCCCAGCTTACCCATGTTTTAGCATACGCATCAGTCAGCGAGCATGCTAAGTTTTCGCGTTGGCGTGTTTTCCCCTCAAGAATTGCTTACGCGGGCTGCTTTTTCCATGTAGGCGCCAGAACTGTTCAAAATGACATGAGGAAGAAGATGACAAATACCCTGAGGAGTTTCAGCAGCTTGGCGCTGTTGTTCTTACTGCAGGTCAAGAAACGGATTGTGCGGCGGCGGCATCCATGGCGCAGGCTAGCGGGCAGCCGAGCTAGGCGAGCTTACGCGAATCTTACGCGCCTGCTTCCGCGAGCTTCCGCGAACGAACCCCTTCAGTTTTCGCAAATCAGCTAGCTTTTTTTTGCCTCGGGAAAGGTTTCAACAGCACCTGGCATGAGGTCGAAGAGCCTCAAGCAAAGGTCTGCTGGTTTTGTTTCTAGTGGTGCGCACATGCGGTCTTAGACGCGCCTTCCTGCAGCCAAAGTCTCCGAACAAGTTGGCAAGCTGGACTAGGTTGAAACAGCTCGAGCCACCAATTTACACACACACACATGTGTGTGAAACAACTCTTCCGTGCATGCTTAAAAAGCTTACCAAGCAATCACGAAGAAGAGCTTACGCGGGTGCTTACGCGCATTTTTCCCAAAAAGCGCTTACGCCGGCTGACGCCGTGCAGTGTTTTGCTTTCGCGGGGCCTTGTTATGACACAACTTTTGCTTGGGATGTGAAAGTGGAGTTTCAGAGCTGCTCTGTCAAGTTCTCTGATTGCTCTGCTCCCCCAACACAATTCGATTTAAGGACGATGCAGTAGTTCATCATCCAGCTTCGAAACACGTGATTGAGCTGACACTCTCTGCACAAAACAGGCCCTGGTATTTTCAACAGTATATCATGGCGGATCTTCTTCAAATGAGCTGCTGGTGAAAAAGACAGGCAAATGCCCTAAGAATGCAAGCCAAGTCAAACACGTTCAGAAGTGTTAGTGTCACGTTAAAATCGCGGTTCGACTTGGAATGTCATGCAGAAGCACACTCCTAACCAAATGCGCAAATGATGCACCTCAACAATTCAACGAAAAGCTGAATGTATCAGACAATTGTCTAGCATGGTCATGAAATCACCGCTCTGCCAATCCTGCCTCTTTGCTACCGAAGAGCGACCCGAAAATCGATGAGAACAGGATGCCCATGGTCCTGTGGAGCGAGCAAGCGGTCTGAAAGCAGGGAGACTGGTCCAAACTCATGTTCCACGGCCAACTTCCGCGGGCTCTACGAACAAACCGTGTCACGCACATGCCATCAGCAAGCGTATTGTATGTCCAAATGGGCTTCATACAACAACTCCCCGTTCGAGCAGTGGAGCTCAGCAACCTATTCCATCCTACATTCTCCAAACAGCCCTCCGCCTTGGGTTTCAAAACGCTGTCACGCTCATGGAGCATGTTTGACAATGCCGCTCCTGACAGCAGCCAATCGCCAGAAGTGCCAGCTGCCCGTGTGCGCACGTGAATGTCCCGTGCCTGGTTTAGCTGTACCTGTCGGCAGCTGTTTGCTTGCGACTTGGTGTAGTTCAAAGCAAGTGTGGGTGCTGACTCGCATCACTGCGCTGCTCGCCTTGAAGTCAGGCAGACTGATAATCTTTCAGGTGAGAGATTCTGTCTTGGTAATGTCTAGCGCTGGTTTTTGCAACACATGACATGCAGAACTCAGTTCTTGCTGCCAGCATGCAAACGCTGCGGCTTGCTGCCCGCACTTCTGTGCGATACATGGCCCCGACGGGTGGCAAAAGCTCCCAATCCAGATCTACCCAAGGAACGCGTCAACATGCCCTCTCCTCCCCGTCATGGAGGGTCACAGGAGGCACACGACAGTCGAGCGAAACCACCTTCCACCTCATTCTGCTCTCACACAAAACAGGAGGATGCCAAATACTTGCCCATGACCTTTGAGGCCCAAAAGTAAGGGCCCGAGTTGCACCAGTTCCGCAAATCCTGAGCTCACTTTCGCGCATGCAACCTACACCACAGATGCCGCTGCTTAGCAGCCAGATCTCTCAGGTGCCCGTTGGCTCGAATCCGAGCTTCAGACCTCCGGCCATCGGGCTGGACGACAAATTGTTGACTTGTGATTCTTGCAGAATTTTGGACTTGGGAGTCCCAAATGCTTCAGATGGAGCTGGTAGTCGCTTTTCTGAGAACTGAAGCAGTACACCTTAGCTGACCGAAGAAGACCTTCAGAAACCACCTTTGTTCCAGCCAGGACTCGTAAGCGCAGCTTAGGCCACTAGACTCTGTTGTTCTTGTATATACAGGAAGCTGAGTTTGGTGGACAGGATGCCAGCCCACCTATTGGAATCTGGCTTGAGCCTACACAAAGACAATGTTAGTTTACAGGAAGATTATGCAAGCCTAGAGGGCTACTTCTAGCATGCAGCATACGAAAGCTACAGCTATCTTGGTTCATAGGGATTAAATATTAGGCTAGGGTCTGGGTGTTGGGAGAGGGTTCTTTGGGGCTAGGGTGGGTTCAGCATGGTTGATTCGGGATCTGTTTGAGTGCAGGGGGGGGGTGGGGGAGGAGTAGCACAGGCTTCACTTGGTTATTTATCCAAATTCGATCTTAGGAGGGGTGTTCAGCTGAGTTCAGGGTGAAATGCAAGGTTGGTTTTTGGCTTTTTTGGGCCAGGGGCTGGTCTGGGCTTTGTGTGTGAAAAAATGTTGCTTCGGAGGGGGTTCACGATTGCTTCACGGCGTTGAGGCTTGGTTCAGGCGCCCAAGTCGTTTGGAAGCTGCTCGACTTCTTTCACCTCATGGGTTCCATTCGCAGGCTTGTTACATGCTCCGTCTGGGCGCTTGAATTTGGCCGCCCGCTTTGGCCGCTTTGGCCGCCGTGCGCCGCGCTCGCCGCGCGGCCTGCGCTCAGTCACTCAGTCCACCTGCGGCAGCTTCGGCAGCGAGTGGGTCCGCAGCCAGGCCTGAGCCTCACTCAGCTGAGGGGCTCAGGGGCTGGATGGTTCGGGTGGAAAGTCCATTCAAATCAAGTGCGCCCTGCGGAATTTTGGCGGAGCCGGCGAGGCCAAACCCTAGCAACCTTCTGACCGACTCTGCCACGCTACTTCTGTTTTGGTAGTGTGTTGCGCTCCACGTTGCTTTGCGTACTTGAAGAAGTTGCAAACAAGTGGTCAATACGTCGCCGGACCAACAAACAGTAACATCAAAGATTCACGCCACCCGTGAAGTCTTGGGTCGCCACCGTAGCTCCACACGCCACGAGCACCGTCAGCAGCACGGCAGCTCCGGCACAGAACTTGGCGGAGAGTCGAGATGCCATTTGCAGGGGCACGTTCATTTCTCAACAAAAGACATTTCATTTGAGCTGATTGAATAAGAGCCGCTGCAAGCAACCCTCTTTGCCTCGCTTTGGGGGGCCGGGGTCAGCATGCCCGAGTGGTGTCAGCGGCACAGAAATCTGAGGAAGTCTCAGACGCTACCCACCACGGACTGCTTGGTGCATGTCTGCCGCTTCCCAAGCAGCTGAAATCAGCAAATCCTGGTTCTATGCCCTTGCCACTGATTGCACACCTGCAAAGCTATGAGCAAGTCAAAGGAAGACATTACCAACAAATGAGCGTGAGAAATCACCAAGCCAGCAATCCAAGGATGTGCATTGCCCAACACCCATTGGCTGGGAATGCTGTGAGAAGAACGCCGAGCTTTTCAACCCCCGCCCTACACATGCTGCTTACGGCAGATGAGTCACTCCTGCTTATCTGTTAGATGGCATTCTTAACTAGAAACCTGACCCACACGATGCAGTGCTCTTCAAGTGAAGGTTCCCAATCTCGAGGCCTCTTACAGTGTTCAGTTGCCGAGGCTGGGGTCACTTATAGCTCTTGATGCGTGTTCACAGAAAGGCAGCACGGCCGCCTTCCAATCTAGGGCGACTGCAACAATCAAGGCGAGAAAGACCGTCCTCACCTGGGCGCAACTGCATCCGACTGGTTTGTATTTGGCCAGGCTTTTTCTTCGCATCGCCTGACGGCCTCCCAACTGGTTGTGCCCGCCAAAACGGGGAGAACACTCATACGTACAAGCCACCTCTGGTTCCAACAAAATGTATGCACGCACCTAGCGGCCGTGACACAGCCGATTTGGACCGATGGTGTGGCTTTGTTGCTTGTTGGGACGCCCAATGACGCCATACCTGGCAAAAATGTTTTGCCCTGCAGTGCCTAAAATTCTGGGCATTCTTCGAGCAGCCCTACCCTGCAGCAAGCTGCAACTCGCCCCCTTCAATCACATTCTAAGTGGTACACCCAGAAAGGAAAGTCAGTGCAACACGTGTCAGTGGCGATACAGGTCAATGCAGAGCATCACTGGGGCGCGGCGTGCCAAACAATTACACATCCCAATGCGAGCGCAAGATGCAACCACCTGAAACGAGTCAATATAGGCTAATAATAGAACGAAACCCTAGTGCGACATGTGGCACCATGTAACAGTTGCCATCCATGCCATGCGGATTGCATCACAAACAAACTCGGAACAACGCGCCTTCAAAGCTGAGTGGCTCAGTCTTATCTTAGCATTGAGCTGGCATCGGTATTGCGCTGTGTTCGCTGTGGTACGTACTTTATGCCTGTGTTTTTTACTGGAATTGGCATGGTGTAGATTTGGTCCTGGTTTGGTCATGGCTCAGCATCGCCGCAGTACCATACCCAGAAAAAGCGTCCGAGAATCAAATGGCCACTATGCGGCCAAGCACGGCAAACTGAACAGCGAAAACCATTTTGCCAAAAGAGACTAAGCCTTCTGGGCTGCCATGTACATGCTTGCTTTGGGGTTCCGCCACACCAGCCCAAGAATCCAAGCTTAATGCAGTTGAGTGCCGGGTTGCATTTAGGGACCAAGGTTCTTCCCCTCGCAAAGAACAAAACACGAAATGCGCAACTGGAAAACCCCAGAACGCTCCATTTGAAGAGGCCAGCCTTCCCGAGAACTCGAGCGCCGCGCGCTGTTCAGCAGGAGCTCCACGAACCGATTCACCTGGAGGTGGAACACACGCCAAAGTGCGGGCAATTCGTGGCAACTTCCAATTTCTTTGGCAATTGGCTGTCGCATGTTGTGTGACACGCTCCGGTCGTGGCCCCCGTTCCCAAACCCGGCTGAGCGCGCCCGTCTCTTCCCTCGAGTCCTTGATATTTCCCAAGCGCCATGGCCTCCTCCACGCCTTTGAAGACTCGGAAGAGGCGCAGCAGCCGCAGCAGCCGCAAGGTGCGCAGCACCTCCAAAGGCCGCAGTCGGCTAAGCTCTGCCGAGACTTGGAGCCTATGGTATGTCGGCATCATGCCATACCAGGGGTGAATGTGGCAATGCCAAGCTACACAAGGTCCCAGCAGTCCATCCGGTTTGGCCAACACACTGCGGTAACTTCCACTCGCCTTCATCTTCTGCATGGCGGCACCTGCCATGAACTCAGACGCACATAGCGGGTTGCCAAGCTAAAGGGTACCTTCTTGGCTCTGTTCAAAGGGAAATCAAAAGCATTTCGGGATCGGTTCCCCATTGAGAGAAACACCCACACTAGCAGCTATTTTGGGGTGAGCGAGCCATGGCCCATTCATGACCCATGCAAAGCTCATTGACCCAGCCAGTGTGTTGAGTTCAGCAATCTTCATTGCAGCTTCTAACTGGCTGGCGCTAGGAAGCCCGGTTGCTCATTGGTAAGGAAGGATGACAAAGCAATTCTTCCAGTTTGGTCGTCCCAAACCTCAGCCAGCTACATATTTGAGCATTGCATATTCAAAAGCCACATCTTGGCCCACCATGTGTTTTGCCCCTTAATGGTCGTGCTTCCAAGCATAGCCCACCACCTGGAGCTCGAGAACGCAACAGATCGAGCGTGCCCATAATGTGGACTTGAATAAATGTGAGGCCAGTGATCAAACGTGCATATGGGTTCTTGTTGGCTCGTCGTAAAAGCTCCGCGAGCAACTCTTGATGCATGCACCTATGCTGCGTGAGGTGTGTATGTGCGCGTGTCAGTGTGCATGTGTGCATGTATGTCTACATGTCGGGGTTGATCAATATTCCTGGCCCCCTGGGTAACTTTTCCCATTTAGTGGGAAACATCATCTTTTTCGTGGCTTCGCCCAATGTGCACGCGGGTTGTGCGTGCAGTGACTCGCCTTTCTGCCGCATCTATCTCCCGCTAATGGCGACAGCCCCGGCGCTGGGCAGTCCCCCGAGCACTCACTTGCAGGCCAAAAGTGCACCCAGTTGCCACGGGAGGGAACACTTCTTGGCTCGATTCTCAGGGAATCGCCTGAAACAACGTTACCTCTGGGGTTCTTCTGGGTACTTGTTCTGCGCATGGCGCACGTCCGCCAGTCAAGTGTCGTCACTTTCCCGGCTTTGAACCCAAGATGGACCATCCATGTTCAGCCTGAGGTCAAGGATTGGACCAGCCTCCACGATGCCATCTCAGATGTCAAAGCTTCTGAAGAACAAGCTAAGCAATCCCAAAAGGGGGATTCCTCCAAGTCTGGGGCATCCAGCTAAGTCAAGAGCGTTGCCGAATGCCAATCCTCCCGTGGCGCCAAAGCATCCGGTATCTATCCGCATTCAACAATCGCTGGTGTAAGGCGGAATTCCTTGGTCTGCAGGGAGACCGGGAACGTAGTATTGGGCTTGGCACACAAACAACTCATCTACTACACATGTACGTTCGTTCACTGCCGCCTGAAACAAGTGTGACTTTGCGTGTGATTGCAAGCTTGCCAACAGCAGCACCCTTGTACGGAAGTGTGGCTCACTATGAAACTCCCATTGCCTCGAGCGTTGATTTTTGGGAAAATAAATGGCCCTATGCTGGCCGGGGTTTCTGTCCATCCACTTTCGCCCAGTGAATCGCGCGCGTCAACTCGGCCGGCCAGGCTGTTGGGCGCCTGGCCATTGGCAGTGGCCGCGGCCTGCTGCGTCATCACCTCGATGGACACCCACGGGCCAACGGGGAGGTCTCAGATGCCGTTGCAACAACTTCGCCCTCACAAAGTTTCGTTTTAGTGTCCAGCGACGGTTTAGAGATAGGGTGGATTGAGGCGGGCATAGGGTTGGATTGGAGTTGGCTTAGAACTTCAGGGTTGGTTTAGGGCCAAGCATTACAGATTCCGGAAAGGCCAAGAGGCCTTTCAGCGCCAATAATATCCAATAAACGCCAACAGTTAATTAAGAGTTCATCCGCCACGGGCATGGCGGATGCCCCTTTGGCCAGCCAAGAACTCTTGCTCAATTCAGGTGGACTTCCCGACACTCTCCTTCAGATCCGAGAATCCGCGCCAGGCTGAAGAGGGAGATGGCCACAACCTAAGTAGCGCAACATCGCAGTTGAGCGGACTGTTCAAAATGGAGGCTTGGCCATCGGGAAGCCACTAAAACGAAATCTCTGTGCGTAACTGAAGGATTCAGGATTCCCCTTGAACAGCCCACGCAAAGGGGATCTTCACCCGTCCCGTGCGCTATGGGACCCAAGGCTGGCCAGCGGTGATAGCCGAAGTTACAATCCCACAATAGCAAAAGTCTGCCATGCACACAGCCACGGTCACACCTATGGCAGCCCCGACATCACTGAATTTCCTGGTGGATCTGGGTCCCATGACAACAACGGTTTGCCTCCCAAGTTGTGTCCGCAGAGTGCGGAAAACGCTCTGCAGTTTGGCGCGTGCATTTAGTTTGCATGCGTGATGCATTGTGTTTGCTTCCATTCACTCAGCCATTTGAAGGTGGAAGGCATTCCCTGTTGATTCTTGGCAATTGGAACCCCCAACCCCCCACCCCCACCCCCGCCCCCCCCCCAACCCCCAATACAAAAGATTCCCTGCTCTTTACAGGGCAGGCCCCTGGCGCAAGGTCACGAAGGCAAACGCGCATTGCAAGGACATCACTTCTGTTAAAGGAGGTTAGAGTCGCCAAAGAGGCTTTCATTCAACTGGTTTTGCTCGCTTGCCCGAATTGGGTTGGAACAGAGCTGTTGATCAAATGTGAAGGGGCCCGGCTCAACAGCAAGACCTATCAAAACTCCGGTGATTGATTCAATCAAGAAATAGGGCTGTAGGCTGGCAGCCGCTCTGCGGAGCGAGAGTTGTATGCTTGAATGCCGCGGCTCTGGTGTCCTTTTGATTGCATAGCAACCTTGCCACCATCCTCGTTCTAGCTAAACTACAGCTTGCGAGCACCTTGAAGCCACCTGGAACTGGTTCCCTAGGTGTGCAGTCGGAAGATGCTTCATGCTCGACGTCAGACTCCAGCTAGGGCGATCACGATGTTCAGCATGAGCACCAGCTCTAGCCTAGCTATTAAACCCAATAATATCACCCAGTTGTTCGGGTTCCCACATGTTTCAATCATCTGCTGTTTGCCAGTAAGCCGCTTTGGGAAAGGAGGTGGAGTAACGTTTTTGCTGCTGCTTGGTGATTCCAACTTCTGGAAACAGCCCAAAACAAAGGGCTCTAACAACTCGCAAGCCAAGAAAAGGCGGCAAAGTGATCATATCGGAGCCGTGTTGAAGCAACCTGAAGCCATCGTCTGACAAGCGGCCAAGGCATCAAAGAAGTTCCAATTCTTGTCCTCTTCAACGAAGAACAAATAGCCTGCCGCGCCAGGGGAAACATCAAAAAGGAAGCTTGGGTTGACAGCTACTTCCTGCTGCCTGTGCAAAGCAATGCGAGTTGCATTTGGGAAGAAAACATGTTGGTAGCTGCAATGATGACAGGATGGAGAAATCAGCGCACATGTTAGCTGATTCCGATAGTTCAGGGTGCTTCTTGAGGAGCATGCATTAGGGAGCACAAGGGGAGATACTGTATCTAGGGATCATTTAATTGGAGATGCCAAGTTGGCAAGCCTGATAGAAGCGGTTTGGAAGACATGTTGCAGTTGGGGGGAGGGAAGTTTGATCTTCTGCACATGCAATGCAAGGGAAAGTTAGCCACGGTTTGGGGAAGCGGGATGGTTTGTAAGGTTCAGGATTTAGAGGTAATGAAATCGTTAGACACCCCCTTCACATTTAGGATTAGCATTTGGCAGCGTGATCTTGCGAAAATGGGCACCTTAAAACTTTAGTCGGCCAATAATGCGGTTCCTTATGGCATTTGACCTTGATACATTCAGGATTGACGTAACCACAGGGCGCAATGCCGTGAGGCGATCTTGAGATCGGCGTTCTGAGCGCCAACCAGCTAGCGGTCATGAACGAGGGTTCTCCCACCGAAAAGTTTTACTTTTGCACGTGCTGCCATCTCACCAACTCAGCCACCTACGCAGCTAGAAACAGTTGAGGGCCGGCACGCATAGGAATATGCCAAAATGCAGTGGACCACTTTGGTGCATTTAAGGGCAGTCAGCCTTCAAGGGAACGGGCCCAAACATCTAATGCCTCCAGCGCCGTCCCATCTTGTCCATTTATGTTGGGTCACCCACGCTTTGCCCGCGCCTTTCTCGAAGATGCGTACCTCAGGCGGAGATCTCACTGTAATGCTACTGTTGTTTGATTGGTGGATTGATTCATTCATTCATTCATTCATTCATTCATTCATTCATTCATTCATTCATTCATTCATTCATTCATTCATGCATTCATTCACTTCGTTTCATTTCATTTCATGTCATGTCATGTCATGTCAATTCATATCATTTCATTTCATATTCATTTCATTTCATTTCGTTTCGTTTCGTTTCGTTTCATTTCATGTCATTTCATTTCATTTCATTTCCAATCATTTCCTTCATTTCCTTCATTTCCTTCATTTCCTTCATTTCCTTCATTTCCTTCATTTCCTTCATTTCCTTCATTTCATTCATTTCATTCATTTCATTCATTTCATTCATTTCATTCATTTCATTCATTTCATTCATTTCATTCATTTCATTCATTTCATTTGGTTCATTCATTTCATTTGGTTCATTTCATTCATTTCATTCGTTTCATTTGTTTCATTCACTTCGTTCATCTCATTTCATAAATTTCATTTGTTTCATTCATTTCATTCGTTTCATTTGCTTCATTTGTTTCATTCATTTCATTCATTTCATTCATTTCATGCATTTCATTCATTTCATTCCTTTCATTCCTTTCATTCCTTTCATTCCTTTCATTCATTTCATTTCATTTCATTTCATTTCATTTCATTTCATTTCATTTCATTGATTCATGCATTCATTCATTCATTCATTCATTCATTCATTCATTTTGATGTAACCACGAACACCTTGAAGATTGGCAAAACGGCCAAGCCAATGATGGCGATGCCACACAAACTTGAATCAGGAGCGCGTCATCAGTATCATGATACATTTGGCTTGAAGCCCTATCAAGCGTGTCTGTCTGCATCTGTGCCTGCCGATCTCTCTCTCTCTCTCTCTCTTTCTCTCTCTTTCTCTCTCTGTCTGTCTTTCTGCCTGTCTGTCTGTCAGCCTGCCTGTTTCTGTCAACCTGTCCCTCTGTCTCTGCTTTTCTCTCTCTCTCTCTCTCTCTGTCTCTCTCTCTGTGCCTGTCTGGCTGTCTGTCTGTCCGTCCGTCTGTCCGTCCGTCCGTCCGTCCGTCCGTCTGTCTGTCTGGTCTGTCTGTCTGTCCGTCCGTCCGTCCGTCTGTGTCTGTCTGTGTGTCTGTCTGTCTGGTCTGGTCTGGTCTGGTCTGGTCTGGTCTGGTCTGGTCTGGTCTGGTCTGGTCTGGTCTGGTCTGGTCTGGTCTGGTCTGGTCTGGTCTGGTCTGGTCTGGTCTGGTCTGGTCTGGTCTGGTCTGGTCTGGTCTGGTCTGGTCTATCTGTCTCTCTGGTTGCCTGCTGTCTGCGTCCTTCTGTGTGCGTGTGTGTCTGTCCGTCTGCCCGTCTGTGTCTCTCTGTCTCTCTGTCTCTCTGTCTCTCTGTCTCTCTGTCTCTCTGTCTCTCTGTCTCTCTGTCTCTCTGTCTCTCTGTCTCTCTGTCTCTCTGTCTCTCTGTCTCTCTGTCTCTCTGTCTCTCTGTCTCTCTGTCTCGTCTCTCTGTCTCTCTGTCTCTCTGTCTCTCTGTCTCTCTGTCTCTCTGTCTCTCTGTCTCTCTGTCTCTCTGTCTCTCTGTCTCTCTGTCTCTCTGTCTCTCTGTCTCTCTGTCTCTCTGTCTCTCTGTCTCTCTGTCTCTCTGTCTCTCTGTCTCTCTGTCTCTCTGTCTCTCTGTCTCTCTGTCTCTCTGTCTCTCTGTCTCTCTGTCTCTCTGTCTCTCTGTCTCTCTGTCTCTCTGTCTCTCTGTCTCTCTGTCTCTCTGTCTCTCTGTCTCTCTGTCTCTCTGTCTCTCTGTCTCTCTGTCTCTCTGTCTCTCTGTCTCTCTGTCTCTCTGTCTCTCTGTCTCTCTGTCTCTCTGTCTCTCTGTCTCTCTGTCTCTCTGTCTCTCTGTCTCTCTGTCTCTCTGTCTCTCTGTCTCTCTGTCTCTCTGTCTCTCTGTCTCTCTGTCTCTCTGTCTCTCTGTCTCTCTGTCTCTCTGTCTCTCTGTCTCTCTGTCTCTCTGTCTCTGTCCCTGTCGCTGTCTGTCCCTGTCCCTGCCCCTGTCCCTGCCTCTGTCTCTGTCTCCGTCCCTGTCTCTGTCTCTGTCCCTGTCCCTGCCCCTGTCCCTGCCTCTGTCTCTGTCTCCGTCCCTGTCTCTGTCTCTGTCTCTGTCCCTGTCCCTGTCTCTGTCCCTGTCCCTGTCTGTCTGTCCCTGTCCCTGTCCCTGTCCCTGTGTCTCTGTCTCTGTCTGTCTGCGGGAGCAACATGAAGAACAAACAAAAAACACTGGGGTCATAAACGGCGCTCATACCACGAACAGCAAGGGTTGAATCTCGCCCAAATACAAGAAAAGATGTCTGAACATCGAGCCTCGGCCAAAACAAACCTTGCAAGCACCTCCAAGCCAACAACCGGATCCCATGCCCCAAGTGCCGCCACAAAAAGAAGACCTGACAAAAACGACTTCTTGACAGGATGGTAACATCATGCGTGGCCTTCCCAAATCGCATCTTGGACGGAGGATCAGCTTCCCAGGTGCCAAGAGCTCAAAGGTGAAGAGCACCGTGGTGGCGTCATCGGCTCGCTTCCAGATCCTGGCGCCCAGCCCCTGGCCAACCAAAGGAATGCGGGTGGAGTTCTCGTCTTGGTGGAGTTTTCATCTTGGCCTCGGGGCCAGAGGGCCCTAGAAATGCTGATTCATTGAGCCTCCAAAGCGGCCCTGGAACGGAGAGTTGCATATTCATCTCGGCTGAGCCAGATGATAGCCGCCAGGTTGTGCCCTGGCTGCGGTTTACTCTCTTGTTTGCTGGCGGCCGCCTGAGCGTCTTGGCGCCGCATACCCTCCAAATCGCAGATCGCAGGTGGGGTCCTTTGACAATGCTCGTGCCCCAAGCCGGGCACGAAGCAGCGGTGTAAGCCCAGTCTTCGGCTCTGCCAAGATAGATATATGGCTATGATTTTTAATGGGGAACCTCCTGAAAAGTGGTTGGTGGACACAAATCCCCGCCTAAATGATGTCCACCAAAGGGTCCCTAATTAAAATGCATACCCATACGAATGGAAATGCGTCGCTGCATTGCTACAAGCTCAAAATAGCTGCCGTCCCATCAGTCAGAAAAGAACATGATACCTAAAATGGCAACAACTACTGCCTTCAAGAAGCAGCCAAGCCCAGTGCCCCACGTCAGCTTTGCAACTTTCGGGCAAACCGAACCTCAAAGCGAAACCACAGCTTCTCGCCTTGCCGGATAAAACGAAACGCGAAATCGGAGGCATCCCTGCAACTTCGATACTTCGATCCGATGCCGAGCGATACCGCGCCAGCCAGGGCCCAGATTGAAGGACTGACAGGCCATGATCACAGTGGAGGCACCTCAAGCGCGTGCAAAAGCACGGGTGCCATGTGGCGCAGGTCGCATGTGAAATACTGAAGTGAAAATAGAAAAAACAAAGTGATTTCACCCTACTACTACTACTACTACTACTACTACTACTACTACTACTACTACTACTACTACTACTACTACTACTACTACTACTACTACTACTACTACTACTACTACTACTACTACTACTACTACTCTACTACTACTACTACTACTACTACTACTACTACACATCTATACATATATGTTCCAGTCCCCAGGCCACCAACCCCCCGCCTTTCAAGGGTAGGGTCCCCCCCACCGCCCCCCCACCCAACCCCGAGCCCCGAGCCCACACCCCGCTGCTACGGTCCCCAGGC
>CAUJNA010001211.1:55000-90000 GCA_963377175.1 Effrenium voratum
CCAAGGAACCTGCGCAGCCTTTCGAGCCTCTTCCCGAGTCGAGAACTCCCAGCGACTCCTCGCGGTATTTACAAGGTATCCAAGCCAAGGACACCAAAGGCCGATGCCCGGGGAAGGCCAAGCCAAAGATGGCCCTAGGTCAAACTCCAAATCGTACCCCAGTGAACATCCAATTCAATCCCAACTAAAATAGGTCCTAAAATGGGGGGTGCACCCCAAAATGGGATCCCATTGGTTTTGATCGCCATTTGGTGACTGCCACATTTTTGGGCTTCACCTACGATTCGATTGGCTGAAGTCACCCGGCATCTTGAGCTCGGCGGGCCGATCAGCCACGTGCCGTGCACGGTCGACGCTTGCCCTTCGTGGCGTAATGCGTCGGGCGGATGCCTACGGGCAATGCAAGTCCATAGTCAAGAGGCATATTTCGAGAAAGGCCTTGCCAAGGTAGCAATGATGGTTCTAGGGCGGGTATCAAGCATTCTCAGCTGTCCCAACTGGGGGAGTGTCTGCAGCCTAACAAAGGAGACAACTCGTAACTCGTGCGAGTTGCGGCAACTAATACATAGGTATATACTCAGAAACATTCAACACAACCTCCATTCAACCGACTGCTGTATCAGAAAGAACTTGCAACAAAAAGTGTATTAAACAAAAATATTTCGCAATATGACCACCACTTCAAAAGGCACCAACCGAGCAACAGCCTAAGCTTCGACAAGAGATGAGCAGTGACTCCAGCACTGGTAACTTGCCTGTTTTGCCCAGTACTAGTACAGCACTGGATCATCCCCTGTGACACTAGCAACCAAACAGGTCTTCGGGCAGTGTCTGCAGCCAATCTAGTGCCCAGATTTTGTCCCACCTCTCAAAGCTCAGGGGCAAAATGTCTTTGGACAGGCTCGAGTAAAAAGATCACCCCTGTGGCCATTCCTGTTCGAGACCCTCGAAGTCGAATTCGAAACTGGGTGCCCCACGGGCATCTCACCGGTCGCGGGGCCGGGCCCACATCGCCCGCACGGGGCGACCCTCGATTTGGAGGCCCCTCGCCTGGCAAATACCAAGGGAACAATTGGCCCATGAATTGGTGCAGTCGTCTGGTTGGTTGAACTCCTCATTTCCCAAAACAAGGATGACAAAAGCTTGCCTGGTTGACCCGTTAGCCGGGCTAAGTGCACAGCGCTTGTGATGTCGCAAACGATCCTGAGCTTCATCGTTGCATCGCGGTGGTCAGCCAATAATCTAAAATCCCGTATGATCGTCTTGCGGGTCCCTCGCTTTCTTGCTGATGTTTGTGTAGACGCTGACCACTACTTCATGAGTGTGTGAAGAGCTTTTGCCTTATGCGTCCTTATTCGCCTGATTCAGCAATTCGTTAGTTCATTCCTTTAATTCATTGTCCACTGATTGTTCAAGTCGGTTCATGTGCTCATTTTCGTCTCTCATTCCATTCCATTCCATCCCATCCCATCCCATCTCATTGCATGCCCTGCTTCCCCATTCCATCCCACTCAATTTGACTCCCATCCCTCTCCATCCCTTCCCATCCCCTCTCTTCCCTTCTTTTCACATCCCTTCCTTTCTGTTCCATTCCATGACTCGGGTGCAGTGTTTTCTCATCAATATCATCATAGTCAACAACACTCCTTCAAATCCAGTCATGCTCCTTCATAGCCCACATCACATTTTTGTAATTGATGCCCTACATTCCCAGCCCCTTTTTCCAGTCCGCCTGTTCCACCAGCCACTTGGCGTCCGCATAGTTCCGGAGCCGCAGCATGCAGCTCCCGTCGTTCTCCTGGCCCCGGCGCCCGTGCCGCACCGTGAGGCCGCCCTCCGCGCCGCCTCGGACCGGAGCGGAGCGCTCCGAGCGGCGCGAGCGGAGTGGTGGTGCCCGGTTTTGGGCCTGTTGGGATGGAAGCAAAGGCCAGAACCTCACCCCAGGTCTTTATTTCCCTCCCCCAGACTAGAGAGGGAAGCTCCCAGGGTGCATTTGCAGAGCTTCCCAAATGGGGGGAGATTCCGCCTCATAGTGCCAGGTAGCCAAATGAGGAAATGGAGGCCTCAAAACTGGGCATACCGAGGTGCATGTCACAAGAAAGCCAACATAAGACCTGGCAAAAAAACACATATTCGTAAATGTGCCAACAAGAAACGGCTGACCGGAATAAAAGCGGGGTATGCAAGCAGGTTGAGAATTCGGGGCCCTCTAAATGATTGGATTCCAGCTACAATCATCCACCAAAAGGTGCCAAATGATGGCACAAGCCCGTAGCGAGCTGCGGGTTTGGTGTCAGCTTTTCAAACCTGACCATCCGCAAGGATTTTGAGAGCCGAGGGAAATTCAAGTGTGACGGAAACTGGTATTTGCTCTACAGGAACATCAAAGTCAAACACCACATGGCCATGGCTCAAAATCCAAATCCTACAGCCAGTGAACATCCGATTCAATCCCCACTGAAATAGGTTCTAACCTGGGTGAATTCACCTACCCCAACATGGGATCCCATTGGTTTTGACCCGTTTTCCCCGCGTGAGGTTGGAGCTGCCACTCGCGCGACCCTTCGCCCATGCCGCCCGGCGGTGGAGCTGACTCTCCGGGTCGAACTTCAAGCCTGGCCCAGCCCAAGGAAGCGACGAACATGGGCTGGTCCTTTTTTTTGAGGGCACTCCGTTGCCATGGCACCCGCCAAGTTTCCTTCCGAAGGAAACTGATCTTCCAGGTGCCTCCCCACAGGTGCCATGCTAGTAGGAGGAAGGGTACCCTCTTTGTGGTTGTGTTAAAGGGAAACCCTCTCAGGTCCTGCTTTCTGAAAACACCTTTGCAACGAACACTCGGCTCGCAAGCTTCTCTCACGGGCCCTAAGGCTGAGCATCCTGAGGGACTGCCCTCATTTTGGTTTCAAAAAGAACCGCAGTACTCGAGAGTCACGAGGAAAGGAATCTGATTGAATCATTTCCAGGCCAAACCAAGAACAAGTTTGCACAGGCGGGGGCAACGACGCCTTTGGGATGTAAAATAAGACACTCTTCTCGCATCTGCCAAGGAGGATTGAAGCAAACAGGATCCCCATAAATTTTCCCTACTGGCCAAACGTTTGGCTTTCGGCTCTTCTACGCCGAAGTCTCTGAACACCAGTCTTGCGTTTCAAGCCCGGCGCGCCATCTCTCTGCCAGAGCCGCCGCAGCAAGTCCAAGACCTGACGTGCGCCCGATCGGTGAGGCACCATTGAAGAGTTGCTCCAAACTCCAACCCAAAACTGAAGCCAGGGTCAACATTCATCCCGTATCACTTGTCTCTGGACTCACGGTGATGCGCATGTGTGTGTGTGTATATATATATATACATGGTCCCGTGTTCCGTGTTGCTACCCCCCCCCCCCATATCGTATGGGTCCTCCAGGACCCCCCCCCCCCCGCCCGAGACCCGGAGACCCCCGATCCTGGCACCTACAGTCCCACCCCCTCGCACCCCGACACCCCGGCACCCCCACCCCTAGAACAAGCCAACCCGCAACCAACCATAAACCAACCCTAAACTAACCCTGAACCAACCCTAAATACACCCTAAACCAAACCCTAAACCGTAGACCTCTAAACCTAAACCAACCCTAAACCAACCCTAAATACACCCTAAACCAAACCCTAAACCGTAGACCTCTAAACCTAAACCAACCCTAAACCAACCCTAAATACACCCTAAACCAAGCCCTAAACCGTAGACCTCTAAACCTAAACCAACCCTAAACTAACCCTAAACCAACCCTAAACCAAACCCTAAACCAAACCCTAAACCAAACCCTAAACCGTACACCTCTTAACCCTAAACCAACCCTAAACCAACCCTAAATCAACGTAAGCCAACCCTAAACCAACCCTAAACTAACCCTAAATACACCCTAAATATACCCTAAACCAATTCTAAACCAACCCTAAACCACCACAACCCAACCACAGGACCACAACCACAGGGGGGGTACTTGTCTGACCCGTGTCCATGGGGGGGGGGGGGGGCTGGCAACGCTGTACCATAAATATGTGTATATATATATATATATATAACATGATGAATGTGGTCACTTGCTCAAATGCTGCCAAGTATGTCCCATGGTCAAGGTTGCAAATATTTCAACAAGCTTCACACACTCTTCAGAAGTGCTGAGCTTCCAGCTTCACTGCGCACCATATGCCTTGGTGTGCCATTGTAGCAAGCGAGCTGAAACCCGGCAGTACACTCGTGAAAGGGAAACATCATGAGGGACCAAGGCCGAAGAGCCGCTTGTCAAGTGGGAATTCACTTGTTCCACTAGGCGAGGCGATGCAGATCAGTTCTAAGAGCCATTGAAAATGATCTGGCACCCTGACCGAGGACTTCCATGCTGGCAATCCTTGATTTCCCATGGTCTTTTCCTAAAGCACTTGAAGCAAAAGATGACACAAAAGAACTGGCCTTCTTTTGGGACTGTCGCGAAAGGAAAGCGATATGAAACCGACCAGCCTAGCTTTGACACGCCTGCTATTCGAAAAACTGGCAAGAAGACTAGACCTCTGACCCATTCGCCGAATAAGGCAGCTGCTCGCTACCTTTGCCAACCGCGCACCCAAATGCACCTCCTGTAAAAAGAACACAATTGTTTACGGTCCCACAGTTCCAGCTCCAAGCTGAGTGTTGCCAACATCGTACCAAGGTAAACTCAGAGTGCCTCCACGATCCCCGAATCAACTGGTTGCAAAAGGCGCGGAATAATTACACTGAATCTCAAAACTGAGGAAACCGACACTGGCAGATTCTGCGCAAAGCCCGTCAAAATGACACTCCTGCCGGGCTGCAGGTCCGATTCTCGCTTTGCCGATCCGCATGAAACACTCGAGATCCCCACGAAAAGTGTCATTCACGACTTGTGAGCCGGATTGAGCCGGGCTATGGGGTTCAGGTAGGGTAGCTATGTCCAATTGCAAGTTCAAAAATGGCAATGATAACTTTATGAAACACCTGCCCGTTGAAACAACCGATTGCTCTCAACGAGCCCACCTTGGTCCAGCTTGAGGGCGATACTCAGAGCAACACGGAGAAGGCACAGCAGCCGATACGCTTCCCAGTTCGAGTTGAAACTCCCTTCAAGTGAACCCTGCAGGCATACAGTACATGTGTATAGATGTGTCTATGTATGTGTGTATGTGTGTGTGTATGTCTGTCTGTCTGTCTGTCTGTCCGTCCGTCTGTCTGCCTGTCTGTATGTATGTACGTACGTTTGTATGAATGAATGTACGTGTGTAGGTATATATGTATGTACGTATGTACGCATGTACATACATGTAAGTCATGTATATGTACCGTACATGTACATGTACATCTAAACATACATATACATAATACATGTACACCTGTGCATCTGCATTGACAGAGACATAGACATGGGCAAAGTCGCACATATACACATACACATATACGTATACATATATGTGTACCTATACATACACATAGACATATGCATATACATATACGTATACACAAATGCATATGCATATGCATCCATACATGTGTATATATATATATATACCTATGCGTCTGCTGTCATTGACATGTACATCCGTCTGAGGGGACATGTCAAATTACATGCCGCGTGCAATAGGAAAACAAACTACAGCCGCCGTCACAGAATGAAACAGATTGCAATGGTCGGATGAGCCTCTCCGCCCTGAGCAGAGAGACAGAATGACTATCACTTCACAAGTGCTGTGCGATACTGTCCGCATGTCACTTGCAATCCGACGTTCATTGAGAAACGGCAAATGCACAAATAGCCCGTCAATCTTAAAGTCTTATCACCTTCGATGGGTCCTAAGGCGTCTGCAGGGTTGCCAGGGGAATGTGCCGAACACATGCACAAGGCTCTTCTTGAGTAGGCAAGTCCCACCAGTCAAAAATGAACAGCCAGTCTAGCACAGAATTGGAGTCAAGCGAAGTGTCCAATGCCAAAACTGAAGCTCGTTTCCGGATCACCTGGGAGGGAGAAGCATGGCGCGGGACCGGCACTCGCTCTGCTCCTGTTCTGCGGAGGGTGCAGATTGTTCCGCCCGCTCGGAATGGCATCTTCCGGCTTCCTGGCGAGGCGCTTGGCGCTCGCGCTCGACCAACCCCGAAGCTTGAACTCTGAACATGTGGAGTCTAATTCAAAATACGGTACCGAAATGAAGTGAGGCTGGAAAACTTAGTCAATTCCCCAATGTCCCTCCCAAAATGACCATAGACACTGACCGAATTGGGTCTCACGCTGCTTGATGCAGCTCGAAAACTATGCACCGCCCGCCGGCTTTAAGTAAGTTGTGAAAGGTAATTGACTTGATCCGATTGGCTTAAAGCAACTGCCTGAGGGCTGATTCAAGCCAACTCCCTGGTGCTCATGTCGGTGCTCACTGCCCAGGAGTCATGTTCGTTTGATCCGGGTGTTGATTGGCTGTCAGGGTCTGGCATGGAGAAAGCTCTGGTAGCATCTCAGTGCCACAGAACCATAGCTTGATGTTTGAATGCCAATGGCCCACAGCTGGGGCAAAGCTTGCCATGTTTGGCAGAAGTGGGAAGGGCTCAAAAACAACTTTAGTTCGTAGCGCATCTGGACTTTTAGCTTTTCCCTTGACCCCAAGAAGCTGCTGCGCTATGAATAATCATCCCCGAAGAGCAACTTGTCCGCTATAGGTAGTCAACCCCAGATGCGAAAACCGCCAAATCACCCATCAGCTATCCCCCTTCAACCTCTTTCCACGTCACTGGCGACCGTTAGAATGTGTACATATATATATATTATAGGGAGAGAGAGATCCACTCTTAGCGGTCCGGGGGCCAGCCCAAGTAAAACTAACACTTGCTACTGATTCCTGATTATTGCTTGTCCCTTGAACAAAGGATGTCGACAAACCACCAGAGGCTGTAAATGCTCGCTGGGGGGGAGAACACAAGAAAAACAAAACCCCATTCAAACAACAAAAAACAATGCATGAAGCCGCAACCAAAACGAAGGCACACTCAAGCGTTGCCTCTCGGCGATGGCATGGCTGCAGGAGCGTCTAGTGCCAACCTGGGCGCGTGAGCGACACATGAGCCGCACCTCTATGTCTTGGTGCTTCATGCGGGTGTGTCCTAACATGGAAAACGGAGCCCCAACTCCTTGTCTCATGGTTTTCCCTGGAGACGCCCTCCAAAAGCGGTCACCTGCTTCTGTGCAACTGCCGTTTGCTGGGTGGTGATGGTCATTGAATCATTGCTGTTGCCTGCGGTTGGCTGCGTTTGATTGAAGCAGTTGCTTCACGTCAGTGCCTCAACCTTGCTTCAACTCAGACGGCGGCAGTGTCATAGGAGAGCTGGGAAGATGCATCCGTGTCGGCCTTCAAGCGCCAAGTAGGGTGACACTAAAGTTCCAACCTTCTTTTCCCGTGCCATGACACATCAGTGGCGATGCCAACAGGGCTCGGGACGACTCAGAGACCGGTGAGTTCTGGCCGAATGGAGGGCCAAGGTGAGCTGTCACCGACCTTTTGAACCTCTTTCAAAACGGGATCGAAGGCCAATTGGGTCGGAAAGGGCCTTGCACATGCCACCAATTGGGCCGTCGCAAATGGTAAACCCAAAGTGAGACAACCTCAGACAACCTCGGCTTGCCATCGCATGCTCAATTTCTGCCCCGCGCGCGCACACACACACACACACCGCCTGCTCCACTGCTCGTCGACTGGTGTTTGATCTCTTCCGGGGCAGGTTGGGGTTCCATCACCACAGAAATTTGCGGGCGGCAAATTCCTATGGGCCTTGTAGCGCAACCGCCGCCAATCCACCGGCGGTGGCAAGGGCATCCATTCCTCGCGAGTTGGCCATCATCCGCGATGCCAGGAGTCATGTAATCATATAATCCCCTCGTATGACCTGGGGGACAACAATGTTGAATGGGTATTTCTCCCCAATTTACATGGAACCTGACGTTTGGGGGTCCCTTTAAAAGAAAGATGGTCTTCCAGGACCCCCCTGTCAGAATCCATGTGAATTGGTGGGAGGGTACAAGTTTGCGGGTCGTGCCCCCTTGTGGACCAAACAACTCCTTCCTCGGGCATGCCAGCAAGATCCAAAAAGCAAGGCAGCTTGCAACAGGTCAGGTGACGCCGTATTATCCCTGGTAATCAAACATTTGTTTAACGTAAATGCAACAAAGCGCTCCAATTTCGTCGAAAGAACGGAATACACGGCAATATTCCGTTTGGCTTCCCCCTACAATCAACCATTGGGGGGTCCCATTCATGGCATATCAATTGAGGAACCCCCATCGAGCGGCTCGGCAAGAACACCGATGGGTCCACATTTGAGACCTGCCCGTTTGTCTGCAAAAGTACTCTGGTAAACACCACACTCACTAGGCAACTGGGCAGCAATGTCTGAATTGAACTGCAACTCCCGCGCTTGGCCAGCGAAAGCATGGGCATCCAGCGCAGTAACAACCAGAGGCACGCAAATGATTGGGGATCCAGCTTCAATGCTGCCGGCTTTCGGAGGGGCGCTCAACAACCCTGCGTAAAGGAGGCGATGATCAGCCCTCCGACTGCGCAAGGAAGACAACGCTACCCAGAATGCAATCAAGGCTCCGCATGAAGCACTCGTCCACGGATGGACATGGTTTCAGCCTGAAGGGACAGGGTAAGCTGGCCCCATTGAGAGAGCAGCGAGGCACAAGCCGATTGACATTTGTGGCATATGAGAGCTTCCAGGCTGTCAATCAGCTACACTTAGAGGGCCCATCGCTTAGCCTCTCCATAGACGGATTCGATGAAAAGGTCTGGCTGAGTTCCAATAGTTCAAAACAGCTCGCCCCACATCTCTTGCCAAACCAACGGAGTCTGACATCGGGGCACCCGAAAAAGGAGAAACTCTGGTTCATTCAGCAGCCAGTGTTGTCAAGCAGCAACTTATGCATGTCATGTGCAAAATCATCCGATGGCGATCTCAGTGTCCTTTCCTGAGCTGTGAAAAGCACTGCTCCTTTCGGTGGAAAACCAATCCGAGATCGTTCGGCTTTGCCGGGCCCTGGGCCACCCGCAACAAAGTCTTGCGGGAGACCCGCAACCAACTGACCGGGACCCCAGTTTTTGGGACTACACCAGTGTTGTCCCTACGCCGTATAACTACCAGCGAATCTCTCTGTGGTTCTTGAATGCGCCGGCCAGTGCCTGTCACTTGGCAATACCAAAAGGAATCAGCAGACCGTGGGCTGTGTTGGACTCTGGTGTCATTCTGTCTGCGCACCCTTTAGGAAGCTCCAAAAAGGGGGTGTGATGAATGAAACCCCCACCCTAATGCCCATGGAAGGTGGGAAATGATGCATGCTCCAACTTCTTTGGGTTGCGTCATACAAAGCTGTTCTAAATCTCGGCAAGATGACCATCCTCACCCCCGTGTCCATCGTGCTCAAGAAGGGAGGGATTTTCGCCTGGTTTTGAATACATTTCGTGGGCTGGTTCCCAGCCCCAGAACTGCCCTTGACGCTCCGGCACTTGTCCAGTTGGCAGGCTGCCGCTGGTCTACCAGCCACTGGGCGTCCTTCGACAGACTGGTGGATCCTACTCGCTGGCCATGCTTCCTGCAGTGAAGCAATGACTTGGGTGTCTCTTGTGTGGTTTTCCCTGTGGCTTTTCTGTAGAGCCACCAAAAAAGGAGTGCCCCCAAAAAGAACACGTTGGCCGCGCCTCTGCTTTCAGTGACCAAACCGTGGCAGAACCACTTGCATGGGAGAAACATGCCTTCCGGAATGGCCATTTACCGGTCCTGTGAAGGAACCCCAAATGCGGGGGCTTTTCGCAAAAGCATCGCGCCCATCCGCGCCTGGGGCCGGTGAAATTGGACCGAAGCCTGGGCTCCGGCGACGTGCGATCCAAGTCCCTACAAGTAGAGCTGACCTCAATTTCAGCACGTTTCAGCGACGAAGCCCATTGCGAAAGTGCTCCATTCTGTGGCATTTCTCATTGGACATAGGACCCGTTGGCAGAGAATTGAGCTTGCACGGGCAATCTCCGATCCTTGTTGGCTCCTGGAAAGTCCGCTCTACCGTCGAAGAGAGATATCAGGATCTTGCCATTGGCCGGATGGTGCTTTGGGTTTCGTTTCGAGTGGGGAAATGCTGGTTCAAAGGATTGCGCCAAACGGAATTCTGCCTGCACACCGACCAGGCTGAAGCAAAACAGTTGAAACTGTTTGCCAAGTGCCTGTCTTCACCCCTTGCCAAGTGTTTTTTTGGCGGACCATATTGTTTGTCACGCCCTTATGTGGATAGAATGAAGGTGCAACAGCTTCTCTCGTGAGCACTCACATCTACAACTTGACAACACGGGCCTGTTTCTCTAGCCGGGAAAGACCCTCACCGAACCTCGCCCATGGCTGCAACCCCTCCCTGCCAACGGGGCCGGCCTCGGTGCCTGCAGCACGCGCCCGGTTGCTGGCCACCTCGGCTGGCTCCCTGCGACTGGCTGTTCGAGACCATGCAAACTGCTTTCTGCAGTGGCTTGCAATCGGTTTCTAGGTCCTCCTGTCGAGAGGTTAGAATAAGGGTACCCTTTTTTCCGTAGTCTATTTTAGTAGGGGAACCCTCCCCCAAAAAAAGGGCAAAAGGGCACTACTGGGGGACCTAGGCTGCTCTTCGTTTCGCTTTTGTGGTCTAAACCGAACTCATAAGTGACCGAAAACCTCAGCACTCCGAATGCCTGCCTGCGATAAGCCAGACTTCTCTCCGAAAAAAACGGCCCCATGTCTCAGGTGCTCAAGCTCCCGGACTGAGGCCAGCGCTGACTCGTCTTGGTGCTCGGCAATTGAGATTGACTCAATGAGCGGTGGAGCGCCTTCAGCCGGAGCTCTCTGGAATCTGGAAAAACAAAGTTTCCCCGGATACGACTGGAGCTGCAGTTGGCGGGAACGGTTCAGATTCGGTTCAGCATTGGTGAGTTCTATTTTGCACTGGACAACGAGGGGTCTGGAGAAATGCGTTTAGGTAGGAGGATGTGATTAACATTTCGACAGCTGACTTCCAGTTCAGCACACTTCCATTGGCCAACAAGACCAGCCAATCCCTACCGTGGATGGACGAAATCCATTTCGCACCACCTCAGATACCCTGCATCAATGATTCCCCTGCAAATACCAACACATGTTATGATTTCAACCATGGTGTCCAAGTGGTGCGAAGGGATTTTGCAACCATCCACAGTTTGCGCTTTGGCATCCAGGCGATTCAAGACCACCCGCCAAAGCCGTGACACCTCCTCCCGGATGGCGTCCTGGTCTCGTCGCTAGTGCAACCCGACGCCCCACGCCGACTGAATCGTAAGCTGGATGCGCCCGTTGTTCTTTTTGTGGCACCCCTTTTCTTCATTGTGCAGGGAAACCAAAATAAAACCACCATGGTTGGTGGTCCTTAAAAAAGCACTAACACCCAGCTGTCGCCGGGGGGCCAACAGAGTTGCAAGGAGGGATAGCGACAAGATTCCAGCTGACAAACTCGGCCGCGTAACACGCCAAGATATTCTACGCAGAATTTGCCCAGTGGCAAGCCGCAGTGAGTTCCCAAGGCCACCGTGGGCCATGATGCTCCCTTGGGAAGTTTCTCGTAAAAAAAAATGGGTGACAAACTTTTACAGCAACAAATCCCTCTGTTCGGGAAATGGAACCCCTGAATAAGAGCCAGGTGGAAAATGAAAAGCCCCTTTGCGTCCCTTGCCTCATGGCCGACAAGCTAAGCTCAACAGCCTGCCTTGCATCAAACCAATGCCCAGTCAAATGAGATACTATAGCAAGCATGTATCAAGCATCACTCAACCACTTCCAGTAACTGCAGCCTCTCAAACATTCATCTAACCCAGTTTGCTCTCTGTCCTTGAGTTCCTCCGCCGGTCTCAAGGGCAAGTTCCTGCAAGAACGCATGTCACCAAGTTTCTGGGTCGCAAAAATGTCATTTGACGAAGAATATCGCGGAAAAGGCAGAAACATGTCCATTACCTCAGTCATGATTGGGATTGGCGTGCTACCCTGCCTTCTGGTAGCTCTGTTATGCGTGCAACAAGTGGCCGATGTTGCTCCGCAACTGTGGTGTGGAGGTGTTTCCTCCCGAAGCCCCAGAGCCCACACATTCATTATGCACCCCTTGAAACATATTTTATTTACAACAATCCCGCTGGCAAGTCTTGCCTTTATGCAGCCGAGCGGTCTGTGTCATCCATGAGAACGTCAAGCTCAGTTTCAAGCGATAGCATCCGCCACTGAAAGCCTGACAGTGGAATATCGAATGAAGAATGGCCCTTGCTACACCACAAACGAAGGCCGGATAAAAGTTGATCTCATCCACGGTTTCCAGTGCCCCTTGAACTTGAAGTCATATGCAGTTGACACAAAGAGTCGAGTAGGTGCTGTAGACGTCAAAAGTTGTAGCACTTGGGCCTTTGGTCATCGACACTTCAGCCAGCGGTCTAGTCACGCCCCCGAGTCCTGATTCTCACTTCGCGTCGACCTGTGCGAGTCCACTCAGCTGAGGTGAGGCCAGGAATTTCGTCTTCAGATTTCGGCTTGGGGGGGGAGGAGATGCGTCTTCGGAATTGTCTTGGGAGGCCGCAAACTACAAAGGCAGAACATGCCGCAAGTAGTTTCGCAACAAGTGTCGCTGAGAAGAAAGGCCAAGGCGCCTACAAAAAGCAGGTTGCCCGACGCTCACCGAGCAGTTCGGGACCATTCGCGAATCCCCTCCCATTGAAATAGACACATCCGAGCCCCTTCAAGGCTGCCACCAAGCGGATGCTAAAGGATGAGCCACGCCTGATGGCGACACTGGTGCGGACCAGGGCTCCACGTCGCCCGGCTCCAAGCTCTCGCCTCGGGGGAGACTCACTTTTTGCGCGCGCGACATGCGGGCGGCGCTCGCTTCCCGAAACGGGAGTCGGGGCCAGGGTCGACACCTCTGGGACTGCGAAGGGTCCAAGTTCGGGCACGACTTTGGAAGCTGAGCGCGGGCTCTTTCGCTGGGGGCCGAGGCGGCATGGGGAGGCGAAAGCCATGTGGGGCCATGTGACTCAAAGCAGCGGTGACAAGGTTCGGACAGATTTGTATTGGATGCAGTGGGACTGCACCTCTCCCACACCCCTCTGCCTCTCTCTGGGAGCGTGGCTTTCGTCTGCCCAGCTCGTGATATGGTCGGTGGGTAGAGACAAGGAGCCTGCGAGAGCCATATTTCGCTTGAGTTCTGATCTGCTTCGCGTCAAGAACAGGAAAGCCTGGACCGAAACGGGCCAAGCAACAGCTTCAGCGCACGCCCGCGCTGCAAACGCGGGCGCGCACCGGAGGCAGGGGGCACTGTGGCTGGAAACCAGAGATTGGCCAAGGCGCAAATACCCAGAAGATGATCAGTCGGATCTAGATCGCACACCCAAATCCCGCGTGGGTTTTTTGCCGAGCCCCGCTTTCCGGCGACCGGAGAAATCGAATAGGCACGGAGCATCGAAACGTGAATCTCCCAGCTGAGCAATCTGAGTGGCGGCAAATCGCAAACCTCCCGCCTTGGCAAAGCGGAGCGCCTGCGGAGGGCGAACGTGAAGCGCTCTGGGCGAACCAAGCCTTTCTTTTGGTAGCAAAACGAAGGGGTGCGGCTGACTTCTATTTTCCCTCGCACAAGCCAACTCAAAATGGTGAAGCGGACCCTTTTCAACCTGGTAGCATCACATGGAAATGGTCCAACTGCCTCGCTGCGGCGCTTGCACTTGTGGGACAGGATGTGTGGAATCGGCAAGATGGAATCGAGGGTTTCCTTTTGTCAGCCCTGTGCGTTCTGGACATGCACGTAAAGATGATGTCGTAAATAGCCCAGCTGGCTGCTGCAGCTGCAGATATAGAACGGGCCACAGCAGATTTTTGTCAAGTTGATACTTGCCAGAATGATCGCCGGCCTTTTCAAGTGCAAGGCCCATTTGAGACTGCATCTGACTCTCGCAGCCTTTCAGCTTACCCTTTAGCTCATCCGGAATTCAATGTGCGAAGGCGACGAAAGCTTCCCTTTCCTGTGCATCGTTTAGAGGAAGGTCCGGTGTCAGACTCTCCGCCTGGATCCGTGATCTCTGCATCGGTTCTGGATGCCTGCGCTGAGCAAATCCACTGGGGTCCCCGGAGTCACATGTTGCATCCTTTAGGGTGGTTGGCTTCTGGAAAAGGAAGAACGTATGGCTCAGGGGCTCAGGGCTCCGGTAAATCGCAACAGTTCTTGGGCAACCATTCGCTTGGTGTGTCCAGCACGCGTGCCAATATAAGCCTCCTTGCTCTTGCATGGAGCATGGTCATATAGGTGTGGGGCCCGCAGGTTTTAGTCCATGTTTCCATTTACCAAGGTTCCATTTTGGGTATCAAGCCTTCAAGTCAAGCCCGCATCTAGCTCAGATCATGGCATGGGCCGTTTCGCCTCAAACCCAGCTGAAGGTCCCAGAGAAAAGCTCGTGGCTTGCCTGGGTGAGCTCGCTGCTGGTGCGCTTGGGTATCTCCGGCTTCACCTGAAGTTGTGGCTAAAGTGCAAGAATGTGCAAGGATCGAGGCTTGGTTTGTAGGAAGTTCACGGGACAAAGAGAATGGCTTCAGGGATGCAATGGATCTGAATGGTTCAAAAAGGATTCATTCTCAAACTCCTAGCACATAGAGTGATCTCCTTTCTCAGCAACACTTCTCGCCCGCAAAGTGCAATTATCATTGGCCCAAGCCAACCGCCAAAGCAGAGCCTGTGACTCGGTGGAATGCCAAAATGGAACTTTGATAATGCTTTGAGTGCAGGGGTTAGCCCCAACTCAAAAAAACACAGAGACTGAGTCAAAAGCGCGCAAATGCTGAGAAGAACTCTCATTTCCCTCTCTATTGCGGATTCATGTTCGCCGGCACATTGACTGAAGCACCAGCTACCTGGAATCCAGTCGGGTCAGCGGCAAAAATGGTCTGAGACAAAGTTTGAATGAGTTGCTGCAAATGAAACCAAGCGTGAGTTGGCGAAACCCTTGGAACAAGCAACGATCCATCTGATGACCTCAACCGAAGAAGCTTCAAGATTGGTGTCTTTTTGTCTGTCCCGCCGCAAACTGTTGCACTTACGGGAATGCAAAGGCTTGAGGACTGACTCTGCGAGTGCTTGGGATGTGACAAGGCTTTCAGGCCAGTATTGCAGCAGTCCAGGGATGGCAGCAAGTAGATACTGAATTTGAGAGATGCTGGACGAAAGCATGCAAAGCCGATGCACAACACACGCGCAAACACACAGACACACACACACACACACGCACACACACACACACACACACACACACACACACACACACACACACACACACACACACACACACACACACACACACACACACACGCACACGCACACGCACGCACGCACGCACGCACGCACGCACGCACGCACGCACGCACGCACGCACGCACGCACGCACGCACGCACGCACGCACGCACGCACGCACGCACGCACGCACGCACGCACACGCACACGCACACGCACACGCACACGCACACGCACACGCACACGCACACGCACACAATGCAGGAGAGGCCCAAAAAAGCGGAAACACCAGGAGGCTCTCGAGCCAGCGACAACGAAATTCAATAAAAAGCAAAAGTCAATCCGCCGAATCCATCGCACAGGCCCCTTGCCACCAGCCCCCCACCCACCCACCCACCGCCTCGCGCCCGCGGCCCTTGGCCGCCGAGGAGCTGCGGCCTTGCAACGTGGCCGCTGGTCGCTTTTGGGGGGTGCCAGGTGGCGGCGAGTCGGAGGGTGCAGTCTTGCAAACCCCACGGAAGCACTCGACACCTAAGCACGAAAGAACGCCTCATGACAAACCGCGAGGGTCTTCCAGCTTGAGACAAACAGTCCCATGTCACCTGTCCACCCCCGCCTCTGGCGTCGCTGGCCCCGCGCTCGGACTCAGCCTCCATCCTTGGCAAAGCTCGGCCCCCAGGCTCGGGCTCTGACCGGGGCCGATGTTCGCTTTCAAGTGACAGAAGAAACTTCCCGCATGTGTGTGTGTGTGTGTGTGCGTCTCTCTGTGTATATTGTGTATACTGTATATGTATATGTGTTGACAGGAAACAAGCCCAGAGGAAGTTTCTTTACATCCTGTTTTGGGGAAAAAAGAAGACGGAACAGTTGAGGCTGGGGCACTGCAGGGCTGTGAGTCTGATGGTAGGAAGGAGTGGATTCTGTTGATGAGGAAACTGTTCGAAGAGCTCGTCTTACCTCTCAAGTCAAGTCCAGAGTAATGATGCCCTCAGTGCGTCCAAGTCTGGATAACGTTCCGCGCTCAGAATGCGGGCCATGTCTATCCTTTCATATTCCCCTGCCCCAGCGGCCCTCGCCCAAGCACCGTGCTTATCCTCCAGGATGGATCGAAGAATGTGCGACCTCGGCTCGCATGCTTCACCCTTTCCATCCTGCATCGTGCATTGGTTTGCATGTGTTGTTCTTGTGCTGCCACGGGGAGCATTTCCGAGAAGCAGCTTGGCTCAAACATGAGTGCGGACTCCGGAGAATCTCGTTGCTCTCCCAGCTTCTCAGAGCCTGCACCTCCCAATGATGAATGGCATCATTTATTGATTCTGTTTACACAGTTCTGTCTTTGTTGTGTCGTCTTTGTCTAGTACTATTTATGCCTTCTCTTTCCTCACTCCACGGTCCTCTTGTTTCGGCCATCGGTCTCTTTCTTGTTCATCGTGTAGGCGTTTGTTGTCACCTCTTCGTAGTGCTTATAGGTCCTTTGTCAGTTCGTCTTTCTCCTTCATTATGATTATCTATGGATTGTCTCGTGCTTCTTGCTAAATCCTTTTCTGCTCGCTCGTCTCTTCTATGGCTGTGGGTCAAACATAGGTACCCAAGAATCCTAGCTTTTGACCCATACCCACATGGCAATGGGTCAAAATCCCGTAACCCCCAGTGAACATCCCAATCCCCACTAAAAAAGACTAAAATGGTGGTGCAACCTAATGTTGGCACTTGATTAATAAACTGGACTATAATAATGGAAAGTGTTTCCCTTATTCTGCTTCGCACCCATTGTTGAGGGGGACCAGAATAATTGAGTTTTTGTTTGCCCGCGAGAAGATTCAAAACAAAATCCACAAATCAATTTTAATTTAAAAAACCATCCCCCCCCCCCAAACAACCAAACAATCACCCAAAATCCATGTTGACTCAAAATCAATTGGTTGCTCAACCACAGAACCCAAAGCCAGCTGTTCCCTCTGAAATTTGAAAACCATCCCCAGCCCTGAAACTGCAAACTCTTTATTAAACCGTTAAAACAAAAGAAAAAACAAGGGTACCCCTCACAGACCCCACTGAACCACAATAATGTCATTCTTTTAGGGACCACATTAGTTGCAAGCCCCCAGCCCCCCCCCAGAAAATAAACTATCAGTTGCTTTACTCAAAAGCATTCCCCTTTCAATTGGTGGGCCACTTGCTTAAAAGCATCCCCTTTCAATTGATGGCCCACTTGCTTAAAAGCATCCCCTTTCAATTGGTGGCACACCCCTTTCAATGGCTACAGAAAGAACTGAAAGGGAAGTGGTTGCAATACTAAAGTAGTATTCCAAAAAGTCTGCTCAGGAAGAAGTGGTTGCAATACTAAAGTAGTATTCCAAAAAGTCTGCTCAGGAAGAAGTGGTTGCAATACTAAAGTAGAATTGCAAAAAGGAAGTGGCTGCAATACTAAAGTAGAATTGGGCCCCAAAATCCTCCATTGTTTGGACGTCCCAAAAGTGAGCCCACATTATTTTGGCGCCTCCATTGTTCGGGGGGGGGACCTTTATTAATCAGGTTCCAACATTACCCCAAAATGGGATCCCATTGGTCTTGACCAAAAGCCATATGAGCAACCAGCGAAGTGAAGGATGGATACATGCACCTCTAATTGTGATTGACTGAAGCCATTCCCTTGGAGACCCCATGCGCGACACACCCTGGGTTCGCTTTCAGGATTCCTTTTGCGTTCTTGAAACGTGGCGAAAGCTTTTGTGAGCCCGGCGTGTCGCGCTTCAGCGCCCAGGGCGCCGGTGGGGAAGGCGCCGGCATCAGTGTCAGAAGGGGCGACCTCGGGGTCAAAGAAATCCGAAAACAAAAAATCCCAAAAGGCTCAAAGAAATGAATATGTTTGTATAGGAAGAAAAAAAAACAACAAAAGAACAGGGAAAAGAAGAAGAAAAAAGAAATCCGAAAACCTCGAACCAGGAGTCGGAGGGATGGGGCAATCTGGGGATGGTCACAGAGGGGCGGGGGTGCTATTGCACTCCACTGGCAGTATCCTTAGATGATGCAAATAAGCAATTTTGACGATTCAATGTTTCCGGAAGCTACTCAGAACGCACCCTGCCCAATCAATTGTGCCATCAAATCACCATGGCCCCTCACGTGAGCAGCTGGAACCTGAATGTAATGGCTTAAACTTGACGCATCTCCTGGAACTCCTGAAGCTTCCCAGGCATTGTCAAAACACTCAAGCCAAGCCGCTCCAAGGCAAACCGCAACAAACATCCAACATCCGGCGCCAGGCAAGCTCTGGGCAAGCGCGCTGTGCGCCCTGCTTCTGGGAGGAAGTTGCACCCTGCCCGGCCGCAAGCTGGACGCAATGAGTGGTCGTCGGTTCTAGCGACGCGTAAAATTCATGAAGGCAATCTCGCTCCCTCTCCCTCTCTGCGCTCTGTTCAGGATTAAAAAAGACTTGAATGGCAGAAATAGAAGGGCACCCCTAAAAAAGAAGGGCATCCCAACTGCAACGGAAGTTAGACATGCGTATTCATCACCTGAGTTTGCTGGTGTTGACTGGGAGTGTCCACTACCATTCTTGACATTGATATTCATCATGCACAAGGACGCTCCTTGAGAAGTTCAGATTCGCTCTGGGACGCCACATCGAAACAGTCGCTGGACCCCCGGCCTTGTAGCCCACGGGCGAAGGCTCGCCTAGGGCTGACGGAATCGGCAAAGTGACTTGCCACAAAAGCGTACCTGCGTGCCAGTGAGCCTTCTGTGCGCAGAAGGTGCAACTGGACTGGTTCAGTGACCTGTGTGCCAAATTGACAGGCATAGGTTCAATTACTTTCTGGGTCCATGGAAGCATGGCCAAAGAGTCTCCTGGCCCTCGGCAACCCACAAAGCGACACTGCAATGGGCCTGACAATCTCGATGACTATTCCTGGAAGCAGTGAAACAAACCAGCGTTCAATTCATAAAACCGCTTTTGTCATGCGTCACAATTCTGACGTGACATTGATGTGCACTTTGTGTAGGTTCCGTGCAAAGTCTTCTCATAGCTGTCCATGGTATCCTCACATCCTTCTCCACCATGATCACTCTCTTGAAGGTGTTGACGCCGGCGAATGTCAACCACACACTTTGGCCGCTGTCCACAACGGACCAAAGGGGTCCCATAATCTCAACTCAGGGCCTGAGAAAGCCTTGCAGGCTCAAAAGGGGCCATGGTGCTGGGTTACAAAAACATTGGTAACCGGGGACTTGACAAACATTGGATGTTGTGAAAGGAAAAGATGGTAAATCATGATCCACCGTCTCAGGTGAAGCATGGGGGTTTGTCAAGATCAGACCCCCATAAATCCCAAACACGCGAATGGCTTTCGTTTGGTGTAGGCAACAACAGTCCCCCCCCCAAAGAAAAGAAGGAGAAAAAAAAAATAATAATAATAATAATAATAGTAATAATAATAATACTAACAATAGTAAAAATAGTAATAATACTAATAATGATGATAATAGTGACAAAAGAAACTGACACACCTGCGTGCCTGCTCCCGAGCTCCGTGCCCTGGTTGTGCACTGTGCTGGGCGCCGTGTGCGTCCGCACCTGAGATAAGATGTGGATGACTCTTAGGGCCAAAGCACGCCATGTCTTGGCAGTGCCAACGTAGCTTGGGAATGGTGCATTTTGTTGCCTTCAGATCGAGAAACGGCGGCTGAACCTCTGAATTCTGAAAGCGAGGGCGACTCCTGGTGAATGTCCTCCGCTTGTCGGGGTCCCTCTTTTTATCCTTTCTGCACACCGGACCGATGTGTGCCAAGAATCACGCCCGGCCTTACCACAAGCTGCCGGAGGGAACTGAACAACTTTTTTGGGGGCAGTGCCAAGGAGTTGGGCCCCCTGAAGTGTTTGACATGTCGCAAGCTCCAACCCCGGTTCAATTTTCGCCCAACGGCCCCGGCCAGTGGCTCCACATCCTTTGGGATGCAGAACTCATAGAAGGTGTTCTTGATCCGCAGCTCCGGGCCTCGGCGAGTCAGCGAGTCGAATCGCTGCATCGCTCGTGACGGCTCGTGAGCATCGCCTGGAGACCTGCGCGCGCCGCGGAGCCCGCGTGAAGCGCTGATTTAGGCAAGCCGCAGAGCCAGCTAGAGCTGATTTAGGCAAGCCTGCGCCTGCAAATGATCCCCCCAACATAAAGCAAGCGCTCCTCGCACGGAACACGAAATTCGTCGGAACCGTTCACGTTCCACAGGAACTGCTTACGGAGAACCCCAGTAAGTGAAAGTCAAGCGAAGTGGCCAATGGGGCTGCCAGCCACAGTTGTGCAACTGCCATCATTCACCAACTGGAAATAAACGATCCGAAAGGAGTGACACATCATGTGTGCGTCATGACCCAGTCAGGCAAGATCGTTATCGGTGCAGAATGTGTCCTGCAACTGATCGCACTCCACAATGCCCTCTGGTTCGTGAGCATTCCAAGAGTGAACAAGGTTTCCGAGTCTTTTTCAGTCCCTCTCTCTCTGCCAACATGTACAAACGAAGCCAGGATGATACAGTGTGTGTGTGTGGTCATATTGCTAAGCGCAATCTGGATTGAACTCACGCAGCCAGCAATCCCAGCATACCATCACGTAGGCCATGGACATGCTGATGTATCAATCGCTTTGCATGCATCCTTTGTGGCGATGCTGACGAAATGCTGTGTGTCTTCATTTGCAAGGTCCCACGATTTCCAAATGGAAATGCATTGAACGCTACTCTCGACCAAAGGCTGCTGCCAGGGCCATCGTGATGCTCCCCTGTCTCATCGCTGTGCGGGCCTCTGCAGGGCAGTAAACTGTAGGGGCAAAGCGGAATGTGATTTGACTTACACATCAATCAGGTATAAAACCTCCAAATCTACAGCGAAAGCTGCTTCCCAAGCAGTGGAAGCAAGCTACGTGTTCTGCCACCGGGCACTAATGTTCATGTTACAGGATACCATGTCAAACTGAGGCGGAGAGATTTCAGGCAAACGAAAGGTTTTGCAGGCCTCGCCTCCCTCCTCCGAATGCTCCGACCTGCCGAGCGCATGCAAAATCACATGAGCCTCAGCTTGGGCTCACTCCACAAACGCAACCCGTCAACCCTGTCATCTGCCACTTTCGGTCGACTCCCTGAGTATGGCAACAAGGACCGAGTTCGCCAAAGTCTACCCTCTGCCGAACCGTGCCGCTGACTTTGCCGCTGACTTTGCCGCTGAGGCGCTCTGCACCTTTCTTGGTCCAAAGGCACGCTTGACTCCGAAGGCCGCGAGTTGACATCTTAGGTGCTGTGTCAACAAAAAAGCGGGTGCCTTGTTCCTAGCTGCATTTTTTGGGGAAAGGCTGCGAACGGTCTGGAGCCATGGGGGAAATGTCTGTCCCCTTGCCGCGCAAATTTTCAACCCAGTGCCCTGGCGACCAGATGTGAAAGCCGCAACCGGACCAACTCGCACGGTCCAAAAATGCGCTACACAGAAGAAAAAGGCGAAAGGCTTAGTGAAATTGCAAGCGTTGTGCAAAATCAAACTCATCCTTCGTTCCCTCTCCATTTGAAGCAGCATGAGCTCATGGTAAAATGGCAACATGGGATAAAGAACATGCTTCCCACAGCAAGAATCTTCGCAACACGCTCGGAGAAGCCCCTGCGTGTGGTGTATATCTGTATATCCCTACCACACAACTCGCTCCATCCAACGAGCCCCGAGCTACAGCCCCGCGCACCCCGCGCCCCCGCGCCCCCGCGCGCGCCCCCCGCGCCCCCGCGCGCCCCGCCCCCGCGCCCCCGCGCCCCGCCCCCCGCGCCCCCCGCCTGCGCTGGTTCTCATCCACGCTGTGCGCAATGGCCTCCAGCGCCCTGGTCCGATCCTTCGCGCGCAAACTAGCGCGCACTGGCCTCATGAGCCATATTCTTTTCCCGGAAGAGCCCCAAAAGACACGGCCGAGGCTTGCCCAAAACTCCGAGTCATCTTTGACACCGAGGAAGAAAAAACAAAAACATACAGCCTCCCAGCGGGCTCCACCACAAAGAGCCCGCTTCCCTTTTTTTTTGGGGGGCTCCCCTTTGTGGGCGGCAAAAGCCGCCTGTTCCGCCGTCAGCGCGGAGCGCAGCACCTCCTCAACGGCCGCCAGCTTCTCCTGGCACATCTCCCAATTCGTATCCGGCTCAGACGGAAAACATCTCAGGCACCCTTCGCAAAGCTTCGAGTCATGAACGGTAGGTCGAAAAGCGACCTACCAAAAAAAACACGCAATAGGTCGCTATAAGATGTCAGGGACAGGTTGTGAGCATCGCTAAACTTGACAATGAGTCATGGTCGCGTAGTCATATGCAGTAGAAAAGTTGCTAGAAGACCATCCATCAATGGAAGCTGTACAAGGACCCAGACAGAAACCCAGCCGACTCGCTGCGAGGCAACAGGACCTCAGGATGCCGACCCTCGAGCGGTTTTTGGGCTTCGCTTTTTGGACAACACCAGAGTTGGGACAAAGACAATAAATGAAAGACACCTTCATGCTGTTCCTAGTGTATGCTTTGGGTGTGAATGTTGTTGGTGGCTGGTTCATGTCCAATGTTCGAGTACGTTTGGTCCAAGTTCAAACCAGGCTTGCAACCCATCCCGCACCCCCCACCCCGCTCCAACCCCTCCCCATTCCTATCTTTGCCGCAGTGGGGCATGTGTTCGCCAATACGAGGTTTGCTTAGCACGGTTCAGGGAACTTCGAGAACTCATATTGGGCTATAAACATAATCAAATAATCAAAGTCTTTTGGCAGATCCTGCAAAAGAGACCTTGTCACGCCTTCTTTGTCGCCGGAAATTCCGATTCTTCCTACGATTGCATTCATCATCTCTTACCCACGCCTCCAAGCAAGAATAAAGATATGGCGTGGGAATGCATTTTGGTCGCTTCTAGAGTTTCAGAGCTACTATAGAGCAACCAATCCATTCCTATCTCTACATCCTCCATCTCCCACTTCCCCGATTCCCAGTTTATCAGATTGGTGGGGAAGAGCTTGTTGTTTCATAGTAGGAAACCACCAGGCTGCAAGGAGGCAGATATTTTGATTTCACACGAGCGTCACCGGAAACAAGAGTGTTATCAATCTGAAAGGCTGGGGGACACGACCCTTGGCCCGTTCACATTGCCTGTATTGCAGGGTTCAGGGACGGCGAACCTTGTTTGTTCTACCCCACCCTCCAAACTTGGCTCAAGAAGCAGCGGTATCACTTCAGATAAGCAGTCTGTCATCACGGGCATTTTCCTTCTTGGGGAGGAAAGGAGCCCTTGCTTTATTTGAATGGACACGAACAAAGGAACGAACAATGCCTACAAAAGCTTGCCGATTTCGGCGCTCGAACGGGCAACCCTGGCAACCCTCTTCTTTTATGCTTCCTTGCACTGAAGGTTGGGCACCTTAGCCTTCTCTTCACTTTGGAGAGATGCGGCCTAAAGCCCTGAACAAAGGCAACTGCTCCTTCCAATGTCTTTATCGGACAGAACGCAGGCACGGGATCTGCCTTGGACGAGCTTCAGAGCAATCAAGTGACACGAAACTTTTAGTACCCTGACACTGGTGACTGTCCATGCATCCTGCGAGGGATGGTCTGTGTGCAAACGTGAGACTATCCAGACCATAGTGTTTGAGCAAAGCCGGAGATGCTGAGCACCTCAAATCAGTCCCTCCTCCTCCTCCTTGTCCTCCTCCTTCTTGTCCTCCTCCCTCTTGCTGCAGCAACACGTTGCCCCAAGCCAGCACCAGGCATCCCAGCGACGCGAGCCTTCCTTCTGACTCTCTTAGAACATCGGGCCCTGCCGGTGCTGCAGCTCCGCGCTCCCAGATTTCCCGCGGGTGACACGCTCATCCAACAGGCGACGCAGCTCGCAGAGGCTGCAGATGCGTCTGCCTTAATCTCAAAGCCGAAAAGAAGCCAAAGGACCAGCTCTTCACGCTTCCAAAACACTCCCGGGCACCGCCGCAGGCCTAAGTGATCCAAACGCTCGCGGCATGAAGGCTGTCACTGGGGCGGCTGAGCTTAAACCGACCCAACTAATGGCCGCAAGCCACGTACGCAAGCCGAAGCAGGTGAAGCCGCACACCAAGGTGGGGACCGCTGACAGGTCGCTATCTGACATGTCTTCTGCGCAGCACGAATGACGGATCGGTGAGCTGCGCCAATGCAGCAATGGTCACCACCACCGAAATCACTCATGGCAGGCTCCTCACGGAAGGCTTGGAAAGAGAGCACTCTGGCACAGCTACCTTAGAATAGAACCCTGGCAGAAAGCCGGAGTAGATGTGTCTGAAAGACTCATGCACTGCCAACAAGCTGATGGTTTGCTTCAGACTTCACGGCTTCCTGGCCGACGGCCACCTCGCCAAGCAAAACCTCAAGTTGCGCTGCGGGGTTTCATGTTGACTCTCTCTTTTGGAAGACCAAGGCACCCCCCTTAAAGAAGGTTTCAACACGAGGTCTTCACACATCCAATCAGGCAGTTGGCTCAACCCGCCACTCCCATCGCTTCCAGCCACCCCCCGCACGCCGGCACCGGCAGCCCAAGCTCACCAAGCAATATCAACGCAGCAATGCGCACAACGACAGAAACCACTCCATTTGGCGAACGTGAGCACCAGGCATAGCGCTCTCACACAGCTTAGAAGACAGCTAAGAACGACAGCTTGAGTACCTGACTATGTGCGGGGCACCGTGCTTCTGCACCAGAAAGCTGAACTTGCCCCAAACTTTACTGCCCGCTCCGGAACGGCGGGGACGCCTTCAATCTGCTGTGTAGAGCAAGGGGCTGTCAGCCACACAGGCAGCTGGGAACTGCTCAAAGCAAAGTCTCAAGTAATGCCAAAGGGTTTGCCTTCCCTCAGGGAAATAAAGGCATTTGACCCAGCCACCCAACAGCGCCTAATGACAACTCAACGACTCACTGTGTGCAGCTCTGGCTCGGCTTTTGGGGCAAAATTGGCATGGGCCATGCAAACTGGGATCTTTGGGTCAGGCCGTTTTCCAGTGGTTCGCGGCTTACCCAACAAGTGAACCACCGCCTTCACATAAAATGAAGCCGATGTGCAGCAAAATGGGCTTTCAGGCAATATCGCATGCGCGGAGCGGCCAAGCACGGAAAAGAAGCACTCCGTGTTGCTTCTTTGCTTTAGGTCCTGCATCCAAGCTTGCCCTGCAGAAAAAGGACAGCTCTACTTGGCGCGATGCGCAATTCGGTGTGAACCAAGTTGCCGTAGTCTAAGCTGTCTTCCCAACAAGTATACCATGCTCGAATTTTGACCTTATCTTACTTGTAAGTTATATGTGAACTCTACATATCTTGAGGATATGTATAATTCCATGTGTAAGTCCGCTAAGTCCAAAATGCGCTCCTTTTAAAATCGTTTTTCAAAGTTTGCTTGAGGCGCGCTCAAGATGAGAGAATAGCATAGTTTCTCATGTCTCTGCTTGTTTCTTGCACATGTTTGCTTGATGTACAGGCAAATATCATTCTTGACCTGTGCGATAAACAGCCACTGAGCTGTCAACATCTTACATGTTGCGAACAACAGTCGGCGGTTGTTCGCTTTGTGCAAAACGCACCGCCACCAACAACTGTGTGGTTTCCAATTGTTTAGTGCTTCAAACTAAAGACGTATGCGGCATCTTCTGCATTGACAAAGGCTGACTGCCGGTGGGAGCAACAAATGAGAACCCAAGCGCGGTTGAAGCAATCGACCCCATAGAACCAAAGTGAGGCATCGCAGCTTGCCTTTCGCATACGAAGATTCTCCCACAGCGCATCCTGATGTGTTCTTGATGTTCGGTGGATCGCTTTCGCCTTCGAAAGCGAGGCGAGTTCAGCTGTTCAAAAAGTGTGCTCAGAGTGATTAGCGCACAGCTGGAAACAACTAGACATTTGAAAGAATTTGTTTGCATGATCCAGCAGAGCACGTCTCTCTCAGATGTTAAGTCGACTGGAAGGGTGCGGGCCAACCCTTTGGCGTGACTTGCAATGTGAGTAAAGACATGTTGAATCGATCATACCTCTGGAACGGGGGAGGCTTGTTGTTAACCGTTGAAATTAATAAATTCACTCAACCGAACGGCAGCTACATCCCGAGAAAGTCCAAGAGTGGATGGGGATTAGCACCGGCGGCTCAAGCAATTTGCAGAATCGACCGTGTAGTTGAGAGGGTTGTTTTACGCTTCATGCGCAGATCAGGTTTTGCGAGAAACTGCTTGTCACAAGTGCTTTTGCAGCTCCTTGCGCAAAACTAAAGCAACCTGTTCCGGAGGCAAAAACCAGCTTCGCAGCACGTCTCAATGAAGTCGGCAAAGTTGGCATCGCTTCAGACTGGCCTCGCTGCTGCGCGAAGCCGGGTCTGCCAGGCACAGCGGTGCTCCTCAACTTGTGCCCCCCCAGCCAAAGATCAGATCTCTGATTCTGCCAACATGTAGTGAAGCATAAATTGCAACATACTCTGCAAATCAACCTGAAATCCCACATGCTCCTTGCGGGGGAGCAGCCAAAAATGGGTTCCTTCCGTTACTCGCTTCCTGAGTGGGCTGGCCAAGCAAAGTCGATTGGTTGGCTGCTAAATCTTCAAGTCCATAAACTCAGGAAGTGAGCTTAACGAGAAGCAGGAGAGATCCGTCGAGGTTTCGCAACACCGTCCGCGCGGCTTCCACGCGCCCAAGGTTATGCTTGCGTTGTTAAGCTCTGACACAATTGCAGTTCTGCGCGCAAATGCTCGGCTTCCACGGCGGGTCTGCAAGTGTTGCGCGCAGCAAAGCGGTGGCCTTGTAGTCTTGGTGGCTGTCCTGACTTTAGCTCTGGCCCTGGGAATCTTGGGGTTGACTGGATGTTACTCTGTTCGGGTTCTTGGAGGAGATTAGCCTTTCTAGGCTTTCCACAGAGCTTCCGCGGAGGAAACTGTTCGAAAACCATTCACGGGCTACAGCTCTCTCAGAATAATGTCGGCTGCTGCACAGAAGACCGCGATGCTTTAGAACGCTCACATGGCTTGCTAGGTATTCCAGACAGGGCAGCCATGCACACGTCACGCGAGGGGGCGCCCTCAACCGCAGAACCTCCGGTGCCCCTGCAGTGCTGAGGCCGACAGCTACGAGCAAAGCACTTCCAAGTGCTCAGATTCGGCGTCATGGCACTATTGCCAGGCCACGCGCAACTGGACATGCCCTGCAGCACTAGGCTTGCAAATAGCTACCACTTGCCTCACGCTTTGCAGCCCAGTTCAAGAAGACTGGAAGCTTGAACGCTTTCAAGTTGACACAACTGGGACCTGGACAAAGCAAAGGCTCAAGTTGCGTCCCGCCAGGGCTTGCCTTTTGACCTTCTCCTGAAATAAAGGCACCCAAGGCACCCACGCAAAGAGGGCTTCAGCACAACGTCTTCACATCCAAACCACACGCAGTTGACACAACCCTCTCATAGCCCCCCTCCAGCAGCGCGGACGGCTCCAACTCATCAAGTTGGGCCACGCAACTCATAGTGATGCGTCGAAACTCATTTGCTGGACGCAGTGACTAAACGACTAAACCATTCTAGGCGGTGCTTGTACACGACTCGGGACTGCGTACTTTGGCCGAACAATTTGGAACACAACCTGAACTGAAAGCCTGAGTGCGCGTGTTGCAGCGACGGAGACTTGTTGTTACGCCGAGGTTGACTTATTACTCAAAAAGAAACTCAATCAGACTATTTGGGCCAAAGAAACACGCTACCAGCTTCTTTTGAGTGACCTCAAACCACGGCCACTTAGACAAAACATGCATTGCGGCCACTAAACTGAGCGCCGGGGCCCTGCGCTTCAAAGTGGGCTCTTTTGTCCCGGAGCGTGCAAGGCTTTAATCTCAACAGAAGCATGGCCAACTGACGTGCAGGCAGGGCTTTAGCCTGATGAGAATATTGTCAATGCGTGTCATTTCAGTGTCGCTCGGAGCTGAATCCAGGACACTCGGGTCACAAGGAGGCCACTCAATGAAGCGTGGTCTAACTCGTGTGCGTGTCATTCGGGTGTTGCCGCCAAGCTCATCAACTGCGCCCAGTTTGCTTGAATGGATCTCAAAAGTACATTGTTCAAGGTAGCCACCAGGCACTTGTTTCTAATTGGCGCCTCTGTAGCCTAAGTGGCCTTAGTCCCGCTTAAGTGCCCTCTTGAATGCAGTTGCAGACCTCTTTCCGAAAAGTAAACCAATGCCATGAAAAAACAGAGAGGTCAAAACAAGCTGGTGGAGTTCTGACCGTGGCGAAGCGTATTTGAATTACCAGCGAACATGTCAAGGTCTTCCGACTCGTGCAGCGGAACATATGTTGCGCTTGCCCCAAGCTTTGCTAAGGAATGCCATGGCATTCATTTTGCATAGTGAGCATGCAAGGCACATAGCTTCCACGCTTCGGTTTCCCAAATGCACCCAGGGCGACCCCGTCCAGAAAGCGACTTAACCTTTCCGAAGGCGGTGCTGAAAGCTACAACCGAAACCAAGAGTTCCGGCCCTCCATTGACGACTCCATCCCCGAGGGATGCTGAAGCTCGCGGCTACGTTTGCTTCCTTAGGATCTCATGCTCGAGTCACCAGATTCTGAACATGGCAACGGTCAAGTTGGTAGGCTCCGAAGCTCTCACATGTGCTCAGGGCACCAAAGATTTACAGTCGATGCTTCTTCAATTTCCCGGCGGAGTCTTTGGCAGGAAATGCCCTGCTCTAGCCCTGCTCTCAGCAATTTGAACAGCGTCTTCGTTCCAAGTCATCCTGCATGCAATGGAGCGAACGCATTCCTTCAAAGTGCACACATCGAGCCTGAGCACCGTGCAAACAGCTCAGTTCAGCAGGCCTCGGCGTATTTGGGTCACCGAGAGCCGCAACGTGCAGGTCCTCGATTTGTTTGAAGCCCCTGTGCTCCCTAAACCTTTGCCAGATCAGTCAAACTTGACGCTGTCAAGGTGTGGTTCCTCGGAATTCCGGATGTTGCTTTCCCTCACCTCATCTCATCATCACGATCGCCTTGCGTCAATAAATCTGGGGATGCGCAGGCAAGTGCCTGCGTTGCTAGTAGATGTTGGCAGGCTGTCAAGAGAGACGCTCTGCCAAGCATCGCTGGACAAGAGTTAAGCTCACTATCACAAATTCCGCTGGGCTTACGCTGGGCCGCAGAGCCAATGAGGGCTTGGGCTGGCTCCTCGGCATTGCTGGCTCTCGGGCCAAGATCAGCTTGTGGGCCGTGGCTTGAGACAAAGCGGCGTCAAGCACGCACACAGGGCATGGGAAACTGCAAGAGATTGCCCAACCAGCCAAGCAAATGTGACCATGTGTCATGTGATAACTTACAATGATTGGAGAGGGCGCCTGCTTGGATGGTCCATGCGGTCTGGGTTGATGGTGCCCAGGATCGCAATTCATTGAGCCTTTAACAGGGAACCTGAAACATGGTTGGAGCTGCCTCACTTCTTGTTTCAACTCATGTCTACTCCAAAGATACGGCTACGACAAAGCCACAAATGGTGTGGCCTTGGTCCTTTTATTTGTCCACAGCCACGTTTGCCAGAGCGTGTTCCGTTGTTTACTAGCGCTGGTATCCCTAATTTTCCTGAGGGGCTGACATCCCAAGCATCACCTGGACCAGGATTAGGCTGGAGAGCCTCCCCTGCCTCTCTTGAGCCTAGGGCTCGTGTCCCTGATTTGGCGGCAATTGGGAGTTGGTCTAATCGTGGGTTTTCGGCTGGAGTAGATCTTAAGGGCAAGTCTTGGGTTGGCGCTTGGGGCTGACTTGTGCTAGGTGATTGGCTGGTTCAGCAAGGGCTTCAGGGTTACTTCAGGTGTGGTTACACGGTGCCTTGTCTTCCACAAAGCCAATTTCTCTTTCTCTCGTTTCGGACTCACTTAGACTCGCTTTACGACAAAATTACAAAAGTGTTGGAGGAGGTATGAAATTGCAAAAGCGAGCGACATCTTAAACACACAACAGCTGAGGCAACATGTAAAATGGAAGGAGGTTGCAAGAGCAACAGATTCGGCATGTATGGATAGGGTCTCTTGATAGGATCTCTTGGCAAGATCTGTGCGCAGGATCTCCCAGAGAACTTTCTACAAGCTCTCACTTCAGGATCTGTACAGGGCGTCCTCTACAAGATGTCTCGACACGAAACCTTGGCAGGTCCTACGCAAGATCTGTTGAGTGGATCTCTATACGCAGGACCAGCGCAAGCTATCTGTGGAGGATCTTTGCAGGATCTTTGCGTATCTCTTTTTCGGATGCGTATCTCTTTTTCGGATACCCTCTACAAGCGTTCTGTTCACGGACTGCAGGGGTCTTCTCAGGATCCCTGCGCAAGATGTATAGGTAGGATCCCTTGGTAGGCTCTCTTGGCAAGATCTACGCGCATGATCTCTGGACAGGATCTCGTGGTACAATCTCTTGGCAAGAGCTGGGCCCTCTACGTATTGGTTCTCCGCCAGAACCCAACAAGATCATGAAAAGAGTAGCCTTGCAGGTCCTCTGCTTAATTTGCACCGCACCGCAGATCCGAGCCACCTAAACTCCACAGAGGGTTCACTTCCGACAGCCAGAGCAGTCCGACCCGCCCAAAGTCTGCAGAGGGTAAGGGTGATCAGGCCCGCCAAAAGTCCGCAGAGGGTTCACCTTTGATGTTCAGAATTCGCACCGCGCCACAGCAAGAGTGATCCGACCCCCACAAAGTGCGCAGAAGGTTCACTTTCAATGTTCAAACTTTGCACCGCGCCGCAGCGAGAGCAATCCGACCCACACAAAGTGCGCAGAGGGTTTTCCGATCAACGGCTTTCGGAGTTCGCACGGCACCACAGCGAAAGCACATCCTAGAAAAACACCCAAATTCGTCCACTTTGTGCGAGCGCAGTCGAAACGCACATGAACATCTCACAAGGGAACTTTTGCGCGAGCCTGCGCAGCCGAAAAGCGCCGGCCAAATCTCGACCCAGTCGAAACGCACTTCACGATTTATCAGGTCACGATTGTACGTAAGTACCACAAACAAAGTTCCGTGTCAGAGGAAGGACCCCTTAGTGTTAGCGCACTGCTTGGGGAACCAAAGCAAATCGAGGGGGACCATCTCGTGTTGCCGCGCTTTGCGGCTTCTACACTTTCAAGCATGCAAATCGCGCCTTTTCAGTGCAAGTGTAGTACTGCATCAAGTGATCTTGTTTCTGGGTTTGGGTGGCTTTACAACAAAATCTCGCTCTACAAAGGAGGGACAAAAACAAACAATCCACAACTTTGTTCGGTGCACCCAAATTCATCCTTCCTCTTTCTGTGGGTTGATCAATATTCCTTGCCCCAAAACGATCATGGGTAACCTTTCCCATGCAAATATATTTTTAAGCGGTTTTCCCAATGGTCATCCCATGTAACGGGCCTTTGGAACAACCCCCACGTTGCCCCCAGCCAGCACTCCTGGCACAACCGGCCACCGATTGATGGCCGCCAGCAAGCTAAGCAGGTGGCATTTGGGGGAATGCCGCCAGGCCCCCACAGCTATCTGACATGTTGCCACAGTAAGCTGCGCCAATGCAGCAATGGTCACTCCGCCAAAAAAATACTGGCAGGCGCATAGAAGCAATCTGGCGCAGTGCATATCTGGCGCCAACTACTTGGAGCAGCACTTGGTCTCTGGCAAACAGCCAGCGCCTGAGTGCCTGCCTCCAAGCCTCGTCGGGAAATTGGCGTGGCTTCAATCTGGCCACGAGCTGGCGGCTGTCAACTACACGAGAGCTGGGACCTCTGCAAAGCAGAAACACAAGTGGAAACTGGCACCGGCAGCCCAAGCTCACCAAGCAATGTCCACGCAGAGATCCCCACAACTACGACCAAAACTCCAGTTGGCGAACGTCGTGCACCGGGCAAAGCGCTTGCGCCGCGTAGAAGACAACATCCACAAAAGCTTGAGTAGCTGACTACGTGTGCTGCAGCACTATGCTTCTCGCAGCAGCAGCAAGCTGAACTTGCCTTGGTTGCTTGAGTTCTTGTTGCGCTCAGCAAAACGGCTGCATCCTAGAGAGTCCAGGAAGACTGACGGGGATCATCGCGACGCTCCCTTGCAGCTCCGGGCTCCAGCAAGCTGTTAGTCACAATCAAAACCTGGTACAAAAATGATGAACCAGAACCGTGTAAAGAAGTAGAAAGGCGGCCGCAACTATTTCCGGCCGGGACTGCCCCATGCTAACCTTCATCTACCCGGGTTTTGATTGCGGCACAGGTCAGCAAGCCATGTCTGCTATGACCGAAGCCGCAAGCGCTGGTCGTGGCAAGTTTGGGCGCAGAGTGCTCTGATCGCAAGCTCCTCTCAACTCATCCTAAAAACAGAAAATGGTTGTCTCTTGCAAACAGAACTGCTTGCAGCAAACTGCACTGTCCCAAGCGTTGGAAAGCCTTCAACCTAGGGGCACAGTATCAATGTCTCAACTTGTTCCCTGCCAGGCTTTGCCGTTTGACTCCCTCTTGACAGACACACAGGTTTGCGCATCCAACCTCTTGCAGTCGATGCAACGCTCGACGCCAGGCCCGCGTCAAGCTCATGCAAACAGGTTAGCGTGGCAGCATTCACAATGTTGCCAGAGGTACACAGCAAGTATCCGTGGCGCGTGCCTTTCAAATTGCCACAGCTGTACCCAGCAAGAATCTCAAAGGTTGCTTTGCCCTGTAACGATGCTGCTGAAAGGTTGCTTTGCGCTGGTCGGACTTCGCGAAAAACTACTTGTTGCAAGTTCTTTGCAGCTCTTTGCCCCCAAAGGAAGCTTCGCAGCAACTCTCACCGAAATTGCGCAAAGTTGGCATCGCTTCAGACCTGGCTACTGCGCGAAGCCGATGTTACTGTGTTGGGGCTCTTGAAAGTTCCTTTTCCTAGGCTTCCCGCGGAGCTTCCGCAAAGGACACTCCAAGATCTTCCACAGGCTTCCGCGCCTGGGCTCTGGGACAGCTATTTCAGAATAACGTCGGCTTGACTAAAGAGCGCGAAAGGTTAAGGCTCGTGTGGCTTAGGTCCTTCAGACACGGATGCTGCACGTAGCTTGTTCTGCCAGGTCTTGCTGGTCGCAATAGGTCGATGCGACCCCAGCCCAGACCCCTGCAGTGCCCGCAGCGCTGAGGGCTCAAGCTCAACCAACGCAGCAATGCCAACAGCTACGAGCACAACAAGTCCAGGTGTTCAAAGCAGACTCGGTGTCATGTCGCTATTGCGTGACTGCTGGCAGCGGGAAATGCCCTGCAACTGGTACTGTGCTTCTTGCAACTAGCAACTTGCACTTGCCTCAAGCTTTTAATCCAGTTCAAGAAATATTGGATTGACACAACTGGGACCTGGACAAAGTCTCAACTTGGCCAGGGTTTGCCTTTTGACTTTCTCCTGAGGAAATAAAGGCACCCGCCAACGAAGGCTTCAACACAGGTCTTCACATGCAATTGACAGAACCTTTCCATAGTCTCCACCCCCCCCTCCCCGCCGCCCCCAGAACCACGGAATTTCAAGCTCATCAAGCAACATCGATGGCGATCGGGCCGCGTTGTCAAACTCGGGCATCATGCGTATCACTCAAGCGGAATTACTTGAAACACAACCAAGACTGATCGCCGGGGTATGTCTTTGGCATCCGGGAACTCGGATGATTGACACTCCAATTTGACGTAGCTGCTGTGCCAGCCCCCGGCCTCTGCTTGGCGGATCTCCTCCTGCCTCAGGTTCTCCTCCGCTATCCGCTGCTCCAAGGAGCGCTGCGCATCCTCACGTTTCGGAGTGTCGTGGGGACTTCTGGGGCTTAAGGAAACAGAGAAACACTTGGCAAGATCATGATCAAAACAACTGGTGACGTCATAGATGGCCATGCTTGCCGTGCCTTGGATCAAAAAAAGCCTCTCGCGCCACTCGCACCTCTTTACCTGGGGGCCATACCCAAAGCGCCCCACCCCGTCCAGCAGCTTCTGCCGCTCTCGATGCTTGTGCAGTTCCACCGAAAGCTCCCGCACCTTTGCCTCAAGCGCAAGCGGAGGCAAACTGACCCGGAGAAGGAAGAAAGAAATCATCTGCCAGCGGCTCAAACGTCCTTGTTGTGATGTGTGGATCATCCAAAGGGGTTGTCTCAAAATAGGGGAACCCAGTTTTCCTGTAATTTCCCCCTACGATCCCTGGCGCCTCCCGCCAGCGCAGGGCTCGCTCCATGTCCTCTGTGTGGTCCTGGCGTGTCACGTGGACCCTCGTCGGATCCGCTGTTAGCCTGAATTGTCTCACGCTGCTCAACCTTTGCGTAAGCACCAACGTGCGTAAGCTGTTGGTGTAAGCAAAACCGACACATGTGTCGCGCAAAGAAAGCTCCGCGCGTAAGGTGGCGTAAGCTGAAGCATTCCGTTGCAAAGTAGTACAGCAAAGCAAACTCCTTCACGATGCTGCAAAAGGCACAGTATCAACATGGCTCATGGCACAACAACCAGCATTCACAGCGATCATTTTCCCGCCCTCATTATGGTTGCCAATGGCAAGTGGCCGTGTCTTTGGTGTACACCCTTTTTGTCTGCGTTGTCTATCAAAGAAAAACCAAAAGGAAGCTACCTCTATGGATGCGGGTGCTTTTTAGGGGGAGCGGTGTTCCTTGTGGTTTCCCTGCGAAACACCCAAAAATAACGGCGGGCC
>CAUJNA010001211.1:95000-99803 GCA_963377175.1 Effrenium voratum
GCCGCAAGCTTATTCGCAACCCATGCTGACTTCGCCCACATCTCTTGTCGGGCACACACACGCACATACACACATTCGCTGAACCATCGCAGCGATCCATTGGCCAGAAACATTGGAATTTGGTTGCCCAACCAGATCCTTGCCGAGCTGTTCCTGGGCTAGGGACGAAGCTCGATCAAATGTTGCGTGCGGCTGGACCCTTGGATCACGTAAGTCCACGATGTGGTCCGGAGTGCACAAAGTGAAACACACGGCCAACCCTTTCAAACACAAAAAAGGCGGCATGCCGAAACGACATCGCCGAACCCGCTGGTCCTCCATCCCTCAATCCACTCATGGCATCAATTCCATTCTCAAGTTTCCAAGGGTCCCGCAATCTTGGTCAGTCTAACTCCTGCAACTTGGCCGCGGGTGACTACGAGCTTTCGGTCCATATGGATCAGGCAAAGGACAGAAAAGGGGAGGCCGCTCCCGCATGTTTCGTGGCTATGTGCACTGAAATAGCTCAATTTCAGACCTGAATACACCAGTCGAAGACCGGGAAAGTCAGTGATTTCTCCGCCTCCCCGAATGGCCCTGACATCCTTGTGAGCCAAGTCGAGGCTTGGACCACCATGGCCCATGGTCCACGGCCTTACCAAGAAGCTGGCGTCTTTTCAGCGGCACGGCAATCACTGATCGAATCTGCGCTTGGCACCGGCTCCCGGTTTGAGACATATGAAGTTCCGTCTAAAATTGTTGTTCACAGTAAGTACGTTCGAATTTAGAGAGTCCCCTATCGTTTTCCAGCGTTTGGTCTGTAGCACAAAGGTATCGTGTTTTTTTGATAGCCCCCTATCGTTTTCCACGGTTTCAAGCACCTTGAGCTACATGGATGTCCAAGTGTAGACTACTTTCCTTTTCCGTAAATTCTGACCGCGCTTCATATGGATCCATCTGCTAACGATCGCGGTTCCTAGGCCCAGAGGGTCAAGTAGACCTTTTGGGGGCGACTGCCTTGCGTGGTGAGAGCGCATGCGACCAATCAAGCATTGTGACTGAATGCCAAACACAATCCACCGATCGATTGCAAAACATTGCGAGTCACAAGGCTTGAGGCTAGGGGCCAGCTGTGGCCAGACGGCTGAGCTGACTAGGCTGGGTGAGACGCCGAGCAGAGCCCAGGCTGGTCGAAAGTTGAGTCACGAACCTCGTGCGAGGCAACTTCCCGAACGGGAAGCCTCGGAGGAAACTACGCAGTGGCAATGCAATGCACATCGGAATCAAATACTTTGGCAGCTGCCCGCCACACGCAGCCCCTAATCACAGACAAACTCAACGGGTAGGTGCGCTAAAGGGCAGTCTGCTCGCAGGTTTCAAGGCTTTGTCCGTTGCCGCGGGTCGAGGCATCGAAGAACTACTCTCTCAGGCACTCCGCATGTTGAAAGCATCACCTGGCACGTCGGGAGCGTCCGTCAAAGTGCAATCTGAATCCAACATGTAGCCGATGACCAACCCACTTGTGCACTTCACAATGCCTCGCTCATGAATATGAATGCTCAAGGTTCTCCAGCGCGTGTCAGAAACACTTGCACGGGCATGCATCTTGCTTCTATTAAATGTCGACGGGTCGAATGGCAAAACATGCAACACTTACCACAGACCGTGCTTTGAGACAAGAGAATGGTATGCGCTGCCGTTTGACACTACAAAATGATTCATCACCACCTGCGAGCAAACAAGAATCACTGCATCCGGAAACGGTGGGGGGAGGCGCAATGAGAAAAGTTGGCACTGGTTAACCTACACTTCCCATGACCAAACCCAACCACCAGATCTACCAAAAGAAAAGCGCCAAACTCATTTGGTGGTGCCCTTCCCCGCTATGGCCAGCCTCATTTGGATGTGCCCCGCGGCTCTCTCCCCATGGTGGCGGTGAAGCGCAGCCGTGGCCTTGAGCAGCGCGGCCAAACACCCCGAAAGACGACCAAGGATGCTCCCCATGTCCTTTGGGCGAGCTGACGGGGATAGTCCTGGCTCTCTTAGAAATCCGAGTGGTCCATCCCGAAAGTGCAATAACCAGTACTGGCTGTTTGGACCATGCCACCGGAGAATGTGCATGGCAAGGTCACCTTGGGTCGCACAAAAGGAGGGAACACTCGCAAGTCCATCAAAGCGCAGTGCGCGCTTTCCACTTGGCTTCATGGCCGCAAAATGTCAACAGCCACGTTAGCCCTGTTGCAAACACTCTATTAAAACCAATTAGTTACGTGATGCGGAGAGAAATGGGATGTGTTGTTCGGGTTCAGTGTGAATCGGAGTTGCCAACAAGGTCTCATCATAACAAGTGTACTGTGGCGTGTCAATATAATTTTCCTTTTATGGTACTCTGATGTGCTCGCAAAATACGCCAATATGGGCCAACGAAACATGTACATTGCGGATACCTTAGCAGCCTCATGTGAACTACAGGAGTTCGGCTTTGGCTGCAGTGAGCATTAGATTCAATAGAGACAGCCATCAGTGTCCAGTGTAAATGAAGTTCTGATTCGAATCTGACGGAGGAAAAATGAATGGCCCTAGCAAATAGTTTCTCTTTTCACTTTTCAGAACCAGAAGCGGGCCAGCACGTTGACACGTTCCCAAACCAGAAAACAACGTCCATCGCCATTGCAGCACACATGTTCACCTTGGAAGTGGCTTCGGAAGCCGGAAGCCTTCGTCTTCATACGGGCTCGAATTTGTCGCTATCCTTTAAGAGAACCCAAAGGCAAACCAAAAGGAAACCAAAAGGAACCGAACCACTACGAAAAGCCTTGAACCAACTTCCCTTATCTTTGAGAAGCAAATGCCTAGGTCTGCGGCACTTCTGCGCCGTTGCGGTCCACAGGCCTCGGAGAGCCCCGGAGCAGGAATCGTATCACGCAGGAAGCACGGGATTGCACCACCTTTGAACAAACCACACCACATGCCTGATCCAAATAATCGGAAAAGGAGAGGCCACAAAAACTGCACGTGAAATCTATCAGCGGGTGTCTCAAAATGTCAGGCTCTAAACGCTTGAACTCCCCCCCATTTCTGGGAAGCACCTGCCGAAATCTTCACGGAAGCTTGGTCAGAATGTAACGCAATAACACCTGAATTGAGGCTAAACATACGTGCATGCAGCCAGGAGAACCCCAACTTCTCCTCAAGCGATCACAATCTTCCATGGCATCCCAGCATTCAACCAAAGCAGTGGGCACTTTACTTGTATTCATATCCCATGGCATCAAAAAAGCACGAACTGCTAAAACTCGGCACCGAGATCCTGCCTCAATGACCGCAGGACCGGGAGTCGGGCGTTCTCCGCCTGGCAAAAGCTTGTGCCAAAGTCCCCTGTCGCAACTGCGTGTGCGCGTGTGCGTGCGCGTGAGCGTGTGCGTGCGCGTGTGCGTGCGCGTGGGCGTGGGCGTATGCGTGTGCGTGCGCGTGCGCGCGCGTGCGCGTGCGCGTGCGCTTGCGCGTGCGCGCGCTTGTAATGCGCGTGTGCGTGCGCATGTCCGTGTGCGTGTGCGTGTGTGTGTGTGTGTGTGTGGTGGGCGTGTGCGTGTGCGTGTCCGTGTGCGTATGCGTGGCGTGCATATGCGCGTTGTGCGCGCGCGTGGGCGTGCGCGTGGGCGTGTTCGTGTCTGTGTTTGTGTGCGGCGTGTTTGTGTTTGTGTTTGTGTTTTTGTTTGTGTGTTTGTGCGTTTGTGTGTTTCTGTGTGTTTGTGTGTTTCTGTGTGTTTGTGTGTTTGTGTGTTTGTGTGTTTGTGCGTTTGTGTGTTTGTGCGTTTGTGTGTTTGTGTGTTTGTGTGTTTGTGTGTTTGTGTGTTTGTGTGTTTGTGTGTTTGTGTGTTTGTGTGTTTGTGTGTTTGTGTGTTTGTGTGTTTGTGTGTTTGTGTGTTTGTGTGTTTGTGTGTTTGTGTGTTTGTGTGTTTGTGTGTTTGTTTGTGTGCATGTGTATGTGTATGTGTATGTGTGTGTGTATGTATGCGTGCTTGTGTGTTTGTGTGTGCGTGTTTGTGTGTTTGTGTGTTTGTGTGTGTTTGTGTGTTTGTGTGCGTTTGTGTGTGTGTTTGTGTGTGTGTCTGTGTGTCTGTGTGTGTGTCTGTGTGTGTGTCTGTGTGTGTGTCTGTGCGTGTGCCTGTGTGTGTTTCTGTGTGTGTGTCTGTGTGTGTATGTATGTATGTATGTACGTATGTGTGTATGCATGTGTTTGTGTGTGTTTGTGTGATTGTGTGTGTCTGTGTGTGTGTCTGTGTGTGTGTCTGTGCGTCTGTGTCATTATTTGTGTCTGCGTGTCTGTGTGTGTATGTGTGTATGTGTGTATGTATGTATGTGTGCATGTGTTTGCGTGTGTGTTCGTGTGATTGTGTGTGTCTGTGTGTGTGTGTCTGTGTGTGTGTCTGTGTGTCTGTGTCATTCTTTGTGTGTCTGCGTGTCTGTGTGTGTGTGTATGTGTATTTGTGTATGTCTGTATGTGTAGGTATGTGAATGTATGTGTATGTATGTGTGTGATTGTTTGTGTGTTTGTGTGCGCGTGCGCAAGCGCGTGCGCGTGCGCGTGCGCGTGCGCGTGCGCGCGCATCCGCGGGGGTGTGTGTGTGTGTGTGTGTGGGTGTGCGTGTGTGTGCGTGTGCGTGTGCGTGTGCGTGTGCGTGTGGGTGTGCGTGTGCGTGTGCGTGTGCGTGTGCGTGTGCGTGTGCGTGTGCGTGTGCGTGTGCGTGCGCGTGCGCGTGTGCGTGTGCGTGTGCGTGTGCGTGTGCGTGTGCGTGTGCGTGTGCTGTGCGTGTGCGTGTG
>CAUJNA010001212.1:0-99777 GCA_963377175.1 Effrenium voratum
CTTTTTCCAGCTTGGACACGCGCTAGCCGTCCGTCACTTTGCTGAGTCGTCTCTCAGGTGTTTGTGGGGAGGTGGCATTGGGTGCAAACTTCTCCTGACAAATGGAGATGCGAACTTGCGAGGCGCGGGACTTAGGAAGGCCCCACGTACACGGCCTCCACATGGGTAAGTCAACGAGGTCTCATCCAGCTACTGTGGGGTTTGCCATCTACTTTCACCCAACTTTAAAACTCTTCCGTTTGCGGGGGCGTTCAAATGTAGTGAGACAAGCCACATTTTGGATTGCATGGTGAAAGTTACAAGCTTTGGCGGTCTGATGTGACTTGCTGAGCGCTCTGTCAAGGTGCTGCCGCCGAGCGTCCCTTGGGCGTTCTGCTTGCTGGCGCGGGCGAGTTGCCCGCCGCTCTTCTTGGTCTGGCGCACGCCTTCGGGGGACCCTCGAACCCAGCCGTGCAAACCAAACTTCACGGCCGTTCAAGACAACTGGAGACTTCTCCCATGCGTTGAACTTGAGACTTCTCCAATGCCTTGCTCCAGATCCAAGCCTACCTGCAACTTGTTTCAAATCTTGCCCTCCCATGCGGGCCACTAGCGCAGCTCAGTCCTGCGCCCACCCACGCCTGCTCCCGTCCTTTGCCTTCTGACCGGCAATTGCGGGTCGTCTTTGTCCTTGCTACACTGCAGATGCTGCGCCGCAACTTTCCCTTAAACCCTGCACAAAAAATTGACGCCCAAGGAGGGCTCTCTCAAGCCCCCCAGCACCAGTCCTGCCGCGCCCTCCCGCTTCTCTCCGCGCGCTGCCCGGCGCCCCGGCTTCGACCGCCCGCGTGCCGCGCGGTCACGCGTCCGCAGTGCTACTCCAACACGGCCTGCACACAGGCGGACGCTCCCGCGCCATATCCGCCTGCGGTCTGCACCTCCCGCACCGCTTGCACGTCCTATGCCCCGCCAGGCGCCGAACCACCGGCTTGCATTGCATGCATTGCCGTCGCTTTGTCGGCTTCGCGAGCTCGGCTCGAGCGAACTCGCACAGCGCCCGCTGCACACCGCAGCCTGCGCACAAGATTCCGTCAAATCCGTCTGCTTCGGACTCAGCCGCCGGTAGCGCGTCGGCCCTGCCGGCGCTCGCAGCCTCCGGGTCGCATCTTTCCGCCTGCAGCTCTGTCGCCAGGGGCGCCCGTGCCTGCACACTCGAGCCACCGACACTGCTCGACGTTCCTGCGTCTTCCGGGCCGCGTCGCGTTGCCGTCGGCTCCGCCGTCGTCCGGCTTTCTTGCAAGACGTCTGCCACGGGCGTGTCGAGTTCTGCCGGCTCGCCGCAGCAGGCGCGACACTTTCGCAGCGAAGCAGGCTCCCTGCGCTGCTTCCGCGAAAACGCCACCGCCGCGCTTGCCACGCCGCACAGCGCGCATACACACCTGCCGTCGCCCTGGCTTGCCCGCTCGGCGCACGCGCGACACTTGCGCGCGCTTGCTTTCTTTGCCAGCTGTGTTGCGCTGAACGCGCCTTTCCCCAGCTGTCGGTCGCAGCTTGCGCAGCGCCAGTTCTCGCCGGCGCCGGTTGCCTGCTCGGCGCACGTGTGACACTTGCGCTCGTTTCCTGGCTTTGCCAGCTGTGCTGCGCTGAACGCGCCTTTTGCCAGCATTCGGCTGCAGCTCGCGCAGCGCCGGTCTTGTGTCTCGCCGGCGCCGGCGCACGCCCGACACTTCCGGGCACCCGCATCTCTCGCCAGCTGCGCGTGCGTGAACGCGCCTTTTCCCAGCTTGCGCTCGCAGCCGACACACCAGCAGTCTGGTGCCTGACAGCTCTTGCAGATCTGCCTTTTGGTCCTGCCTCGGCCGGTGTCTGCGCGGCCTGCTGCGTTGTTTGTGGGGAAGTCTTGTCGCGGACACCAGGTCAGGCACAAGCTGCATTCTGCCTTGAGCGCCCAGCAAAGGTTGCATATGTCTCGACCCGCGCCTCGCTGTGCACTAAACTCTGCTTTCTCCTTGCAGATGTGACAGGCGACGCATGTCTTCTCGCCGCGACGACAGACTTGGCAAACGGCTGCGCTGGCTGCGCTGGTTGCCGCGCTGCCGTCCGGCGCAGCGAAGCTGGCGCTCGGCCTCTTTCTTCCGCACCGGCTGCACTCCTTCGTTCCGCCGTCTGTCGTTTCTAGCACGGACCAGTCGACTGGTTCTCCTGACAGCCACTTCAGCAACACAACAGGGCCCGGCGCAGGGCCGCGCGCGAGCAGACCGCGCACAAACGGCCGAAAAATCAGGACATCCTCCGCGCGGCGTACCCGCGACAGCGCGACGTAGCTCCCTACGCTGGACATCTCCGCGCTCAGCTGTAGGTCGACGATAGCTTTCTCCAGCGTCAGTCCAAGCGCACCGTGCGCAGTGAGCGCCAAAGCCGGGCGGAGGGGTATCTGCGATCTCCGCACCCATAGCACCGGCTTCCTTCCTGGCGCTGCCGTGTCGACCGACCACCGGACGGTTTGCGGGGCCAGCGGGTACTGCCCCACGGCCAAGTCTGGACAGACTTGCCACGACGCGTCCGGAAACTCGACAACCACCGCCGCCGCCGGCTTGGACAAAACGGCTGCCTCGCTCTCGTCACCCTCCACAGTCCAGGAAACCACCTTGCCCACGGCTCCGCGCCACAGCTTCTTGGGTCTGTCGATATAATCACACAAGCTGACGGGCAGCCCCTGCACTAGCGGCAGCATGCCAGGAAGGCTCCCTGTCTTGCGATCGTGGTATGTCAGCCAAGCCAGCTTTCGCTTGCGCAGGTCTGGGTCTGTTGCGAGGGCCGCGCAGTCTGCCCTGTCTCGCGCTGCGCACCATCTCACCGCCTGATCTGTCTGCCTTGCGTAGTCCTGGGCACGAATCTTGTTTGCCTCGTATTTGACATCATTATTGGCGACGATCAGGGGAGCGTCTTTGAACTTGCCTGCGAAGCGACCGTCCGTGGGGCCGCTTGCCACCAGGCGCCGCCGCTTTCTCTCCAGCTGGCACGCCGTGCATTCCTGCTCCAGGCAGGCCGCGCCGCATAACGCAGCGCACTCCCTCTTTCCACACAGCACTTGCCCGTTCACGAAACTGCCTGGCACGTCCGTCGGCAGCCCGTGCAAGAACTTGTGGTTCTCCTCCGAGAGGCGCCCGAAGCGGCATTGCTCTAGCAAGTCCAGCCACCAGGCATCGCGGCACCGCTGCGGCGTCTGCATCTCCGTGACGCCGTGCAGGCCATACCCGTCACCCTTGTCCCAGATCAAGGCCTGGCCGAACTCAGCCGTTGCTGCGCAAGGTCGCTGCATGCGCTCGAAGTCGGGAAGGCTGCACAAGCTTTGCCCGTTGTCCGGCGGGTCGAGTTGATGAAAATCCCCTGCCAGAACCATGCTCAGGCCGCCCCACGGTCGCTCGCTGTTGTCGCTTGTCAGCTTCGAGGAGCCGCGCTCTGGTCGCAGTGTCCGCGCCTGCCTCTCCATGACCGCCAGAAACGATGCTGACAGCATGGAGACCTCGTCTACAACGACCCACTCGAGGCGCTGGAAGCTGCGCTGCTTCTCTTGCAGAGCTCCCGGACCCAACTCCACAGGTTGCCCAAACTTGTTCAGCCCAAAAAAGCTGTGGCAGGTTTGCCCTTCGTGCTGCGCCGCGTTGCTCACTTGCAAGGCTACGAACGCAAACTGGACGCCGGCCTGCCAGCCCATGACCATTTCGAAGAGCTCGCGGAGCTTTCCCAGCACGAACGACTTCCCGACCCCGGGCCTGCCGTGCAACAGCCACCGAAGAGGCTCTCCCGGACAGCCTCGGCCAGGCTGCTTCCCGCGGACGCGCTGCTTTCGGGGCAGTCCCTTGCACAACTGCTCCACCACTACGCGTAGAAACTCGTGCTGTTCCGCCGCTAGGCCTTCTTGCTGGCCCAGCCATGCTTCCAGATCCTCCTGAAACGGCAGCGGGTGCACTCGCACATCTCCCGCCCTTGGGCACGCTCTTCCGCCGCCCTCTGCCTCCCATGCCGCCGGCCGCTTGCTCTTCTTTGCTGCCTCCAGCTGCTGCTCGGCTGCACGCAAAGCCTCGGGTCCCCCCTGCTCTCCCCTCCGCTCTGTTCGGCCGCGCTGCGTCTCGCCACCCCACACTTGCTGCGCGCGGGCCATGGCATTGGTCGAATTTGTCCAGTGCGACACTTTCTCAGCGCCACTCGTCGCACCAGGTGCCGCAGCTCTGCCGCTCACATGTGTCTCCAACGCGACCGGTAGTTCCTCTTGGGTGAGCATGACTTCCTCGTCGCTGAAGGACTCAACTTCGTCCGAGTCGACCGCGCTCCCACCGGGGCGCGAACGTGTGACATTTAGGAAGTTCTGCACGTACCGCTGCTGCTCCACGCTGCTAGCCCCGCGACGCTGCCAGTTGGCAAACGCTGTTGCCCAGGAAGCGGCACTGCCCCGCAGCTGCGACGCCAGGGGGCAGCCCTCTGCAGCGCAGTGCTCCAGCAACGTCCAAGGATGAAAGTACGCCATGAGTAGCATGCACGTTCTTTCGGAGCTGCTCACTTTCGGTAAGGGGGCTCCGGAAAACACAGGAACCACCGGACGCGTCCGACGGACCATGACCCACTGATGACGAAAGCGCTCCGTCTCTGGCAAGTCCGGGAAAGGCACCCAATCCTCGCCGCCGCCTTCCCGCACACGGTAGTCCACGCCTGCCTCGAGGCCCTCCGACTTTGCGCGCCCGCTCGCCGTCAGATCTGCGTGCAACACTGTTTGCCCCTTCGCGACGCGTTCCGCCGGCGCGCGGTAGCGAGCCAGCTCCACTCTCCAGTAGCGCACCCACTCGTATGCGGACAGGTCTCGCATGCCCCACTGCGTCCCGCGACAGCCGTAGAGGATGTCCATGCGCCGCAATGTCAGCGACCGGTGTCGCCGAGATCGCCAGTCCACTTGCAGGTACTGCCGTTGCGGCCGCTCTGCCGGCTCCTGTTGCACCGGACCCTCGACGCAATCCAGAAAGACGCGTCCTGGAAAGCTCTCTGTCGGAGCCGTTTGAAACGCTTCCGCAGCAGTCACTACGTTGCTGTCCTGCCGCGTTAGCAGGTTCACCACTTCCGGCGCGCTGCGCACGATTCCCCGCCCATACGCATCCGAGAGGAACCGCCGTAAGTGCCGCGCGCCCTGATAACTGCACGCCTTTCCGGCCAACTCCTCACCCAGCGCTCTCTGGCCACGCATCCACTCGTTCACCTCGTGCAGCGCTACCACCTGTCGCTTGCTGCCGTAGTCCCCAGCGTATCCACACTGTGCGTTCTGCGCGTGCTGCGCGGCGGTTATGACGCTTTGCAGATCTACCCCGTCCAGGCAGCTGGCCTCATCGCACAGGCTGCTGTGGGTTTCCTTGCAGGGCGGGAGTCGATACGGAAGCTGGACGTCCGTGTTCGCCCGCAGCGCAGCGGTCAGTGCCGGATGGGTGCCGTTCACCCATTCATTGTTGCGCGGCCCCACGAGAGCGCCTACTAAATTTCTACGGCCTTGGAACGGCAGATTGAACGCCCGAGCCAAGCCGGGACAAAGCACCACCGCCTCGCTACAGATTTCCTGCACGCGTGGAAAGCGCCCCTTACACACTGTTCGATCCTTTCTGCTTTGACAGTGCCGTAGAAGTTGCCGACGACCCTCTGCATCAAAGGGGTGTACGTGATGTTGCTTCAGCTCTTGAATCCTTTGCACGTCGGCCCGGAACGCTTCAGCCCAATACGCGTCGCTCGCGTCCCCATCCAGCAGATACGTCGGCATGGACACGAGCGCCGGGTTGCGGGCATGCTCCGGCCACGCTGCCTCGACCTCGTGCGCACGCTGCTGCTGCGTGGCCAGGTCGTCGTAGGTTTCTTTGCACACGTGTGCCTTGAACGCCAGATATCGCTGCACCATCGGCGCGCTGGCTTCCTTCTCCAGCCGGTTCCAGATTTCGTGCAAGGGCGTGACTTGGTGAAGATTCTCCGCGAAGACTTGCATGTGCGCGTGCAAGCCGCCGGCTTTCTGGTGTTCCAGCGCCGCATACACCGCTGTAACTCGCCCGAAAATTCCGAGGCGCAAGGATGCGACGCTGCCGTCTTCGGACATGCAGTTGCATCGCGGGCAGTTCTTGCAGATGTTGATGCCAAACAAGTGTCGCAGACACAGCCGCAGTTGCAAGTGAAAGGCCTCCACCACTGACAGCGGGTCCGCCGCCGCCAGGTGACGCCGTGCTTCAAAGGCAGGCAGCGAGCCTGCCGTTGCCTCTGTCACAGCTGTGCCCAGCACAGGCTGGCGTTCTCCGCCCCACTGCCGCGCGTCCTCGTCCGCTTCCACGACAGGGTCGCTCTTTCGACAACGAAACAGTCGCACACTCAGCAAGTTGTCCCGCTCGTTTGGACTGATTGTTACGAAGATTGGCTCCCCGTAAATGATGCGGTACGCGTGCGTCTCGTGTCGCATGAGCTTCCTCACCTCCACGGTGCCTGGAATCTTCGCTGATACGTGTTGCACGTTTTGCAGCAGAACGCGCGCGGCGCGAGGAAGCTCCGGCACCATGTGCAGCTTCGAGACGTCCCCAGCAACCGGCTGCAGCGGCGCGTCCGGCCCTGCGCGGTACTGACCGCGCAAGGCCTTGCACAGCGCGACGGCGCCCTCCGTCAGCTCCTCACTTGTCAGGCTGGGCAGCCCACGAGGCACGTACGCAACCAATCCACGGCTCGCGTTCACTTGCACGCGAAAACTGTAGTTCCACAGCGCAAACAGTAGCAGCCAGTCGCGCGCAAATTGGCTTTCTGCACGTCGACTCACAGCGCGAGCCCAGCGCGGGAAGTCGATGATTGGCGCCGACGCTTCCCGCCTGTACCGCGTCGTTGTGCCGTGATGCACCAAGTCGGGCAAGCCTATGCAGTAACTGAAGCAAAACGCAAAAGCGACACCGAAATACAGCGGCTTGAACTGATCGACCAGCTGCGACCCCGCGGTTACAGTCACCGCTGCATCGGGCGGCTCTGTCCCCCATCGAAGCTGCGTGTCAAAGTGTCGCCAGGCCGCGATGTCCTGCGCGACGGCATCCTCCTCCAATGCGCTGCTGTTTTCAAGCAGCACTGCGTGGGGGCGCACATCTGCCAGCTGCCGCGCCGCGTCTTCCGCTTCCAGGTGACACCCATCGGCGGGCGTTGCCGCTTTCTGCGGACGCAGGCGACTGATGTTCCGATCCGGGTCCAGCAGCCGCACGATTTCCGGAGGCACCCCGTCCTCCGGCAGACCTGCAGCCCGAGTCATGGCCGCGTCCAAGTCCACGTTTGCATACGCAGTGTGCTTCCGCGCCACAGCTCCGCGGATCAAGGCCAGCACTACGGCCCGCCGAACCCGTGCCTGATGCAAGAATCTCCCTGCGTCCGCCTCCCCTAGCCCACCACCTGTCCGCAGTAAGACTTGCACCGTCTCTGCGAGCTCCACGCCAGTCCTCGGCAGCGCCACGCTGTTGCCAGCTTCCATGCTACCGAGCTGCGCTAAGAGGTCGAGCCAGGGCAGTGGATACGACGTCACATTGCCGCGCGCCCCGAGCCGGTGGCGAGGCATGTACGCCGTCGCGTCGTAGACGCTGCTTGCACGGTGGTACTCTAGGGAGAAACAAAACATGCCGGTGAGGCACGGCGAGGCTGCAATCAGTTCGCACACCGTGGCCGCCTGGGTGTAGATCTCCACAGGCAAGTACCCCGTCCACATGTCGTTGGACAACGCTGCAGCTGGAAGCGAGCCCCTCGATGCGCGCCAGTCTTGGACACACACGGAGCAAATCGGGATGCTGCACGCTGGGCAGAGCTCTCCCGCACCCATCCGCGCGTCGTGCGCTGCGCAATCTACGTCTTCCGGACAGCACAACAGAGGCGTGCCCTCGAACCCTCTGAGCCACTCACGGAACGCAGCCTCGTTGCCGCGCAAGTCTGGCCCGCTCGGCCAAAGATTGCCATACTTCTCCATGTACGTCGTGAACGAGAGCAGTTCCAGCAAACCGCGCATGTCCGCTACGCGGTACCGCTGAATATCCTGATCCGTCTCCTCTTCCACGCCCGCAAATCGGCACGCGCACACAAAGCACATGAGCGTCCGGGCCGTGCGCACTTGATCGCAGTAGCTGCGCAAGCAGGTGCGATCTTGGCGTGCGCTCGCCTGTGGGGGCGACCTGCGCGCCAGCTCCTGCAAGCACAGCCGGTACACCGCCAGGTGCGCCTCGCTGCTGACCCCCTTCAAGCGCGACCGAGCCGCCACAGCCGCCGCCAAGTCGCCCGCATGTGCTTCTCGCAGGTGCGCATCCAGCACGTCCGCCGTGGCGCACGTGTACTCACACCCGCGAAACGCGCAGACGATGCGCCCGCAATGCTTGCCCGCAAATTCCGACATGGAGATCATCCTCCCAGCGACAGTGTCCTCCACAGCTTCCTCCAGCGCCTGCCTTTGGTCTCCACTGTCCCTGCGCACGCCCATGCCCAGGCTGACAACCGCCTCGTTCTCTCCTGCTTCGCCTCCTGCAGCTTCTGCGCGCTCGAACGCAGTGGCCGCCTCCTCCACAACGTCCAGCTCTGCAACGCGAACACTGACTCTGCCTTCGAAGAAAAGCGGGTCATAGTGCCACCCGTTGCCGTCTGCATCCGTGCGACTGAACAAACTTAGCCGGAGCTTCTCCGCAGGCTGTCCAGCGCCTGCTAACACTACTCGGTCTGGGCACCGGTGTACGGCGTCCCCCGCTGCATACACTGTGAGCTCTATGTCCGGCCACTCCACCTTGCCACAGTCCGCCATGATGCTCCGCAGCACGGGCTCTGCGTGCACGTGATGCTGCAGGTATGCACACTCGTGCTCCGCTGCAGTCGCTCTACTGTCCCGCGCACCGCACGCATCCAGCCGCTGTGGGCGCAGCCTGACGTCCGCCTGCGCCACCAGTCTCGCTCGGGCCGCCGCACACATTGCTTGCCGCGTCTCCGCGCAAAGCAGTACTTCTTCTGGAAGCACATCAGCTGCAGCTAGACATTGCAGCATGCTGTCCACAAGGCAATTGTTCTCCCCGTGCGAGGACCCTTCCCCAACCTCGAGCCCTAGCGCGCGTAGCTCTGCTAACACGTCCGCGTCCATGTTCCATCCCACAGACATCTTGACAGGGCTGCACCCTGCCTCACGCTGCCGGGTTTGAGCTGACGTGCCCCGGCAATTTCAGTCTCAGACATGTTTCGACAACAGCTACCCCTCGTTGCATTCTGCTCTTGCCGCCCACAGCCTACCTCCCCACTTTCTACGGAGCAGACGTTGACCTGCAAGCTCAAAGCCTGTGCTTTAAACAAAAACAAAAAAACACGTCGCAACTGTACACAAGCAGCCGCAGCCCAGCTTCAGTTCTCCGCGTCCGCGCTGCCCCTTGGCGCCGTGCCCAGGCGGCTCTCCACACGAGCCCAGGCTGCCTCAAGATCCGCAAATGAAAGAATGGACTCTGGAGGGTTCTCCTGCCTCAAAGTCACATACGCAGTGCGACGCAGCTTCAGATCGCGTGAGCGCTCCCATACCTTGCTGAGCAATTGGTCAGCAGAGTCCAACTCCTCCTTGCTGACTCCAAGCTGTTGCCGGTCTTCTGGCGACATGTCTCTGATTTTCGCTAGCAGGTCATCCCAGACAACCCTGACTTGCGCAGCCTGGCAGGCCACGTCGCTACACCTCAGCAGCTCCCGCATTGCTGCCGCCGCTCTCTCCTGGTCCATGGTCCACTACAAGCCTGTGGTGCGACGTTTCTTGCTTCCTACGGCCCTGCTTGAGCCACGGAGAGATGCAAGCGGCGGCTGTCCCGTCTCTGGTCCTGTTCCTCTTAACATAATGGCGCTTTTTTTCCCCTCGCTGCAGCCTCGACGCGTTGGAGCGAGGAGCAAGCGCAAGCCCCCTTGCCCAGACTGACATACCGCGCACGCCGAGAGCCCCCGAGCGAAGCCCTGCACGCGTGCGGCCTTGGCAGCACGACGACTCGCGGACTACCCCGTCCAGTCCGGCGCGCAGAGCGCTCCCCACGTCCAGGAAGATGAGCCGCCCGCCCGCCACGCCGAGCGTCCACGCTGCAGTCGACCGGCCGCACGCCGTGCGTGCAGCCAATCCCAGTTCCCGCCTGTGACGCAAGATTTCCTTGGCGCGCACGTCCTGCTTCGGTCCGGGCCGTGGCCACAGACACGAAGCCCGCTCTGCGTGCCTCCCGAGCAGCTACGGGGCCTGGCCCGCTTGCTCCGCGCCGCGCCCGCAGATGCAAGACTCCCGGCCCGGGCCGTGGCCGCAGACACGAATACCGCTCTGCGTGCCTCCGGAGCAGCTACGGAACCTGGCGCGCTTGCTCCGGGCCGTGGCCGCAGACGCAACACATCCTGCTTCGGTCTGGGCCGTGGCCACAGACACGAATACCGCTCTGCGTGCCTCCGGAGCAGCTACGGAACCTGGCGCGCTTAGATGCCGTTGGCGCGCACGTCCTGCTTCGGTCCGGGCCGTGGCCGCAGACACGAAACCCGCGGAACCTGTCGCGCTTGCTCCGGGCCGTGCCCGCAGATGCACGAATTTTGTCCGGACCGTGGCCACAGACTCTGCGTGCCTCCGGAGCAGCTACGGAACCTGGCGCGCTTGCTCCGGGCCGTGGCCGCGGACGCAAGATGCCGTTGGCGCGCACGACCTGCTTCGGTCCGGGCCGTGGCCGCAGACACGAAAGCCGCGGAACCTGTCGCGCTTGCTCCGGGCCGTGCCCGCAGATGCACGAATTTTGTCCGGACCGTGGCCACAGTCTCTGCGTGCCTCCGGAGCAGCTACGGAACCTTGCGCGCTTGCTCCGGGCCGTTGCCGCGGACGCAAGCTATACTCCGGGCCTTGGCCACAGGTGCTCCGATCGTACGCCAAGGCTGACCCATGCATGCCCTTCGTACCAAGCAACTGTTGCGGCAATAACAAAAGCAGGGAGTCAACTTTTCATGACCTCCACGAACTTTCTGCGTCAGACAGTTGCTTTGTTTTTTAGAATTAGCGCAGCTGGTATGATGCGCAGATGGGAAACGGAGAAAAGGGAGAGGTCAATGTCGGCGGACTGAGCCGGAGGCTCTAAAGTAGATTTCTTGAAGGGTGAAAAAATAGAGTTGCACAGAACCAGAGGACACCCAGCATTCGCGGAGAGGGCGATAAGGACGTTTAAAGATAGCTTGTGTAAGAGGGTTGAAAACGATGAGAAAAAAGGAAAGGTTATTCAATGGACAGACTACATACACGAGATTATATTAACCTATAACAATGGAATAAAGCACACTTCGCACGGCTTAACACCGTCAGAAGCAAGAAAGCCTAAACATCAATTAGAAGTGAGTTTAAACTTAGGTATGAAAGCCAAAAGAAATAGAGTTTATCCAGATTTAAATGTAGGAAATGAAGTTAAGATATTCAGGAAAAGGAAACCAAATGAAAAGGAGAGAGTAGGAGTATGGACTAAACAAACCTAGAAAATAGCAAAGATTGAAAAGAAGTTAGGACATGAATATTATTATATTGAAAAATAAGACAGGGCATTGTTGAGACATGAGTTATTAAAGGTATAAATTTATTTCTTGGAAAAAAGTATTTAAAGGAATAAAAACTACATATATTATAATAGAAATGGTGGAAACCGAAATCAATAATTATATCAATAAAAAATGCTATGATTGTTGCCACTTTAAAAAAGAAAATATGGAATTATATAAACTGAATTTACCTAATGGAATAGTTAATAATATTATTGATTATTCTTTGGGTAAAGAAGATGAATGTAAAATTTGTCAGGAATGGAGAGATAATCAAGAGTTAATCAGATATCATTTAAATCTGGAAAGAAAAAGTAATAGAAATGTTGAAGATGAAACTTTGATATCTTAACTGTGTATGAAAGACCACCTTATAATTATGTTAGAGCATTTCTCAAAATCGGTAAGAAAAAGTATGAAATGCTTAAACACATATTATGGATGTTGTTACATCGTAGAAGAGAAGGGTGTGATTTAAAAGAAGACATTAAATCATATATTGAAAGCAACAAGTTTAATGTGAATTAATATTATTATTAAAATGATGTATGAAAGACGTAAGATATATACACAATTTAATAGTCATCAATTCACTTATTATCCTGAATTTAAACTATAATCATACTATAATAATAACATGTAAAATATTATATGTCATAATTATATTTCAAAATTTAATTATATTTCTTGTAAAAAAGTATTTAAATAAATAAACACTGTATACATTATAATAGAAATGGTGGAAACCGAAATCAATAATCATATCCATAAGAAATGCTACAACTGTTGCCACTTCAAAAAAGAAAACATGGAATTATATAAATTAAATTTACCTAATGGAATAGTTAATAATATTATTGATTATTCTTTGGATAAAAAAATGTAGAACATGTAGAAAATGGAGATATTACCAAGAAGCAATCGAATATAGTTTGGACATTAAAAGGCTTAATGAAAGAAATGTTGAAGATGACATTTTGATATTTTTAATTGTGTATGAAATACCACCTTATGATTATGTTAAAGCATTTCTTGAAATCAGTAAGAAAAGTATGAAATTATTGACTACATATTATGGGCATTGATTTATCAAAGAAAAAGAGGGTTTGATGCAAAAAAAATCATTAAATCATATATTGAAAGTGAACAGTTTAATGTTAAAAATATGGTGATAGATATTAATATTATTTTTAAAATGATGTCTGAAAGAGGTAAGATGTATCAATTAAATAGTTATCCTGAACTGAAATTATAATCGTACTGTAATAATAAAATGTAAAATATTATGTTGTAATTATATTTCAATATTTAATTTTATTTCTTGTAAAAAAGTATTTAAAGAAATAAACACTATATATATATTATAATAGAAATTGAGTTTCAAAAACTACCAGTTGAAGTGATTAATAATACTATGTCCTATAAATATGGCAAGCCAGAATATATGAAAATAAAGCATAGTCATAATGAAACATTGAAGAGAATACAAAGAAGATATAAAATTGACAGAACTGACATAGAAAGGGAAACAAAGCACTGTAATAATTTAGATGGTGATAAAGTAAAGAGACAAACATTTCAATATTATGTTTCTAGGAAGGTTCCATTAAGCATTGAAAGTATTGAAGCTATAGTTATGAAAGAAGGGGATGAAATAGATAGCTTAATAGATATGTATGTAGGATATGAAAGTTATAAAGCAATAATAATAGTTGATGTAGTTTTATGTGTAAGGCTTCATCATTTTAATTATTTTGAGGATGATGAATATAGCAGTTATGGTTTTGATTTTCATAGTGGTAGACACTTAATGGGTTCTATAGACCAAGATAATATAACTGATGTAATGGAATACGCAGTTGCAACAATATGTAGAAATATTGATAATGGAAGGGATATAATGAATATTGTAGGAGTAACAAACATAAGGTTTCAACTAATTATTGATGAACCTGAATAATAAAACCATACTATAATAATAACATTTATACCCTTATATGTTATAATTATAATGTAAGTATAGCGTTTTATATATGGAGGATAAAATCCTACAAGGAGGACCACGCCTAAAAAAATGTATGATAAAAGTGATGAAACGAAGGAGGGGAGTGATGTTGTTGCTGTTCGGTTTTTTGTCTGAGAAATTGACAAATCGTTTTTAGACAGATCGATTTTTTGATGACAAAATATTTTTTGCAATAGATTTTGCAAAATTTATTTTTTTGAAAAGGATGAGGTGAGGAGATTGAGGAAATGATATTTTGAAGGGTAGTTGGTGAAATGAATGAGGCGAGGAGGAAGGAGAAAAGGATGGCGAAAATTTTGGAAAAATGATGAGAAAAAAACGGATGAGATGGACAGAAAGGAATGTAGAAAAATGATGAAAACAAATAAGGGTAGAAGATGGAAGATGGGAAAAGTTGTAGGGGGGGTGTATGTATGAAGCAATTTATTTGCTAGGCGTGGCCCTCCACTACTTATTCTCCCACAACAGGTGGCAAAAAGTAGAGGGTCGACATTTAATTGTGGTGTTTGTTTTGTCTTTCTGCTTCTGTCTTTTAAAGGATTTGTCTGGAGACCCATCGTCGTTCCCTAGTGACTGTGCCTATTCGGCGAGGGGAACATATTGGTGGCGCCTGGCGTACATGTTTGACAGGTTCAGAAAGGACCTCCAGGAGCTGAGGCCATTGCACAAATGGGTCCGGCATGTCAAAAAAATGATCGATGAGTCTTGGCTTGCAACGGACAATGATCTGCATATTCAGGCCACCAAAGATGTGCCAGATGGCTTTGTGAAGCAGTATTTGTCGGACACAAAGGGCGCGCTGATGTTTTTTGTCAGCAAATTAGGAATGGCCGCCAGGAGTGCCAAGTCAAACATTGTGTTGCCAAGCTGAAGGGCATCTGCTCGCGTGTGTGCTCTGTGATTGACCCAGATGGAATGCAGATGCAGCATGTGGATTTGAGAGTGACGCAGCAAGGGAGTGTGTATGGGCTAGACATTTTCTTGGACAATTGCAACAGAAACTGCGCCACTTCAATTTCTGAGCTCTGGGCGTCCATGCATTTGCAGGGGCATTTATCCCAGCCACTGCATGGCTGGGGACAGAATGGGCTTTGGCTTCAAGACTTGGTTTTATTCACAGCGTTTGCGAAGAAATGCAAGTCGAATCACGCCACCAATGAGCTGATTCCTGAATTGGAGAAAGCGTGGCTGACAACAGTGTCCGATCTTTTGGACCAGTATATTTCCTGCCAGTACATGGTTCATAATGACATTGGAAGAATGCTTCCCGCGCGCAAGTCCTGCGGGGCGGAAACTCGGAAGTACACCCAGGTGGATCTTAGCACTGTTTGGACGCTCATAGGGCTGTGTGCCACAGCAGGCAGGTCAATGTCTACTGAAGTGGCAATGCAGTCGGAGCTTGAGAACACTGCTTTTGCAGGTTGCTCGGCGAATGTATAGTCTATTTGTTGTTTGCAATGCAATGAGAGCTGCTGAGTGCAACGCCTTCATTTTGTGTGTGACTGAAGCCTGGCTTGCTCAGGAGTGAGCCAGGAGAATGCCTACAGGTGGACAAGGAGGGCAGGAGAGCTGTATGAAACAATCAGTGCCTCGCGTTTTGAAAGTTGTTGTCAATTCAACATTTGTGCTGATGGATCCACTCATGGAAAAAAAGACATCCTTGTATCTTTGATGTACTCTCATGCAGAAGATGTTGGATGTGTGGCACGAATCCAACATATGCCCATTGGGCCCTTGCTGCCGAGTGACGTGCATGACATATCGGCGCTGGCAACCTTGGCAAAGAAGAGCCAGTTGAGCAGATTTGCAGCTTTCAGGCAGCTCCAAGCAATGAGCCATCAACTGAGCTTGCTGACCAATGGTGCCAAGACCCTTAGTTCATTTGTGCGTGCCAAGGCTTGCAGACCAATACAATCTGGCGAACATCGAGTGGTCATTCCAGTGTTTCAGTTTGGTGCAAATGACGAGGAGGTCGAAGATGATCAAGTCAGACAGTGCGTCAGTCGGGCATTTATTTGCCAGGATGGGGGCACCCAACTGCCTGTCCTTCCTGAAGAGCCTTTCTGGTGGGAGAAGGTGCCAATTCTGGTTGCCTGCCTGGACCAGGGATCAGTTGGAAATGCGGGGATGGCGTTTGCTCTACAGAACCACATGGTTCATGTCAAGTTTGACAAGATCCATCGATCAATCCGGGGCTACAAATTGGCGATTGGGCGAGCGTGCAGGGGTCAGTTTTTGCGCACACAGCTGCACTCGAGCTATGTCTTCAGCTTGAATTACAAGCCATTCGGAACAGGCAGGTTCTTCCAGCACAAGCAGAGCATGTTGGTCACTTCTGGCGAGCCACTCAACAAACTCTGAAATTTGGATCCGCTATCGTGAGCTGATTGCTTTGGATATGGGACTTTCATCCCTCAACGTCCCTGACAACGAACTATGGGATCAAATGCTGCAACTTCCATCCTTTTCAAAAAAGGGTGCTTTGGTCAAGCTTGCCCGGTGGTTCAGCTTGCCCGGTGGTTCAGCTGGAACGAGGTGTGCAATGAAATGCTGGCTGAGTATCATGCGTTCAAGATGGTCTTGGAGGACTCGCTTGATGTCAAGAGACGGCAAGGTGACGTCCCGTGGGACGCTATGCACCGAACCCTCCAGCTGTAATACCAACCACGTAGAAAGGTGTATACGGACGATGCCGTTATAGCCGAACCCGTGTAAACGTTGTAAGGGAGAAGGAATGATAGTTACAACAGTGGTCCTGACAAATGCAGCGCAAGCGAAGTGTTTTCCGCTCTCAATTGCCGATCACGTATGAACGCAGCTTCACATAAGATCTTGAACCTCACTTGTGACTTGAGCCAAATGGCAATCAATGGAATCTTGTAAGCAACACAAACACGGACCTCAGAACTGCTTCCCAATTTAGGCACGGGGCCAGGAGGGTTTTAACATCCCCCATTTGGGTCGCATTGTTCATCATGCGGTCCAAACACCACAAAACGTTCCACTGGCCACGGCTTCAGCTACGAAATCGTGTCGTGCATTCTTTTACTTGCTATCGCTACACCGCTCATTCGTTGTGAAACATGCCGGGTTCGATTGTATGAAAAGTGAAACATTCATCCACCAATCGAAGCGCACTCCCATATGCAGGTGTATACAATACACAATTGTCACGTCGTTTGACCACCAGTGAACAATCCAGCTGCCGCATTTGCGCATCGCGCAGCTGTCATCCATGAAATGGGTTGGCCACAAAAGTCCAACGGAGGCGCCTGCTCGTGATCAATCTGCATATTTCCGGCAAAGAAATATCGGTGAGCAATCAATGCAAATCATAGCCATTCCAGATACCATGGACAATGCATAAATAATGAAAAGGATATCATCCATGAGGTAATAGTTCCATCCATGAATATCCAGAGTGTCATAGTCATCGGAATATGTAACCATGTACATATCCAGTCATCTTGGACACATGAATTCATATCATGACGTAAAGTCATTCCGTCGCGATGGTGTCGATGAGATGCAAGCAACGGATGGGGACTAACCCACATCGTGCCGCAATCAGCATCTTCACTGCGCATACCTGTCCCCAATGGACAGTCTGTGAGTGCGTCGACGGAACTCCTCGTCCAAGTTCTTCTGGGCTTCTCGTGCCCGGACACACTTCTTGTTGTGATCCTCTGGTAGCCAGTGCCCTTTCCGAAGGCACCAATCCAGCAGAGGTGTGTCGCACTTGTTCGGGTCGATGGCCGAGGTGATGGCGCTCACGTTGACCGTGTAACCATATTTGCCAAGGTTCAGGCCATCCCTCACGAATGATATATACTTACAGTTGAAAGCCAGTGAAAAGCATCTGAAAATAATATCACCCACCGGGTGCACTCGGTCCTTGACCAGGAGCTTCATTTCGTCCTTGGTGACATCGAGGATTCTCGCTGCAATCCACAGCTTGTAGAATGTGTATAGTCCCTCGCATTTGCACACCATCATACGAATATATTCTTCACGCTCCTCAACCGATCGGAAGACTCTTGTCCGAACATTCTCCGATTGAGAAATCTTCAGCGCTGTTGATGGCAAAAGTATACCTTCCTGATCGTGCTCTGTGATGTTGGGGTATCTCTTGAAGTCATTGTGGTAAGGGCAGCCCGCCCTCCCCTCGAGCGTGGCATTCATCGTTCTCTCCTCACCACCCTCGAACATCCCCCACATCTTGGACATCTGGAGTGCGATAAACCCTGCCATGTACTGAGCCTCACGCGGCTCATCAAGGCAAATCGCCATCCGCTGGGAATTTATAATATCCCGTGACGCCAGATCAGTGTCGCGGTAATACCAACCGCTGTCTTCCTCTTCTGACGCATAGCCGGATGCGTATCCTTGCGTGTCCATGTCGTCATCTTCTCCCGGAACTTCCTCCGCTTCGTCATCATCCTCCTGTGCCGCCGCATCGTGGTTGGCTTCTTCCTGTGCACGTCTGGCATCTCCCGAGACGTTGGGGTTTTGGTTGTCCTCCTCGTCGTCGGAGTTGATGTTGATGTAGTACCTCCCGGTGGAGATCAGTTGCGCCTGGCACTCCAGGCATAAGCAGAAGCAGGTGGGGATCGCGGTCGCACATGACGGACATATCCGGCACCTCAGTCCTTCCCATGTCTCATCATTCAGGATGACGACTTTGCTGATTTCGTCCCTGACCTCGTTGACCTGTGCATTGAACTCCTCCATCTCGTTGTTCCGATAGAGTTCGCAGGCACGATCAACCATGTCTATGATGTAGTGCAGATTCTCGGCACCTGTCTCGGTCTCAGGCATCCTCTCGCGTTCTGGAGGAACATCGCAGCCGACTCTTGGGATGAGTTGACGAAGCCAGGGCAGATCTCGTTCTCCACACATTTCGAGTACGCCCTCTTGATGTCAACGTACTCCAGGCGTTTCCCTCCGTTGCTTTTGCCAATCCAAATGGACTTGACCTCATAGAACGGGATCACGTCAAAGACCATGAATGTCCCATTTGCCGCGACTCCAGCTCCATACCGCGCGAGGGTTGCACTGGGAATGTAGATGATCGCAATCGGATCCCCCTTCCTTACGTTCCGTAACGTCACCTTCGTTGCCACGTTCATCTCATCCCATGGAGCAAACGCTCCGAAGTGCAGTGCTAGCCTGTTACCGCCATCGATTCCGCCGGGGACTCACAGCGTACGATGCTTGGCAGATTTTCCACATACGTCACATGGAATGCTCCTCCGAGAGAATCACCCATCCTTGCGGAATACCTATTTGCCAGTGCGGATGAGCTCATGAATCCAAAATCACTGTGACCAGTTGTGACTCGGATGCACCAAGGTCTGTACCATCCATCGCATCTGTTGAACATCCTGTCGATGTCGTCCCGATCCATGCCAGCTTTGGTCACTTCCTCCCTGGCCGCCCTAGTGTCGTTCGGGTTCATGATGCTTGGAAACCTTGCTGCCAGGACCTGAAATCTCGATTTCTTGCTTCCAGATTCCTGCCACTTGATCACCTCCATGATGCCCATGTATCGTTTCGCTCTCGAGGTGTTCGGTGGGAGTATGTCGTTGTTCCGGTCGTCAATGACTGCATCAATGTCGACCCATCCACCTTCGTCGCACCCGAAAGCACTTCCTCGGCAGCTGCCGATCTTGTGTCGAAGGACTCTGCGTAGGTCGTGAGATAGCTGGTTTGCTTGGTCTTTCGTAGCAAATACCGAGCGATCATCGCCAATCCTGCATAGTGGAGCACCGTCAAAAGGAGCAACGCAGAAATTGACACTCTTGCCAAGCTGCATCACGTCCACCTGCTCAAGGATGGCACCTTTGGGAAAGTATCTGGGGTCAACGATGGACGCATACGCCCATGGCAAGCGCACATCACTCACATCGCCATACTTCGGGATGTAGCACGGGATGGTGTCACACCCCATCTCAAGCGTCTTCTTGAATGTCCTGTTGTCCCCGCACGGGTTGTAGGTGAGGTCCACGCCACCACATTGTAGCTCTCCTCCCTCAGCCGTGTCAGCCATCTCCACCAAGTTGATGGTATAGCTATACATCTCAATTGTTTCTTTCCCTGCTTGTCCTCCTCTCTTTCTTTCCTTGGACGTTGATGAGGACGGTTCCTCCGTATCCCCCATATCTTCATCCGATGAAACGGGATCACTGCTGAGTAGCTCACGGAGCATCTTCATCGCTTTCTCATTTCCAGCAGCCTCCTCAATGTCCTTGCAGTCGCCGTCGTGGGCCAGGTTCGCGCACTTCGTGCAGATTCCCATTTCTCCCATGCACTTCTCCATTGATTCCAGGAATCCTAGTGCCGCTCTCCGCCCATCGATCACTCGCTGCTTCTTTTCTTCCTTCTCAGCGTTGGGCTGAGAACTTCGGCTCGGGTCTGGTGCTTGACCAAGACCGTCACCTTCGCCCTCCGTTGCCTTTCTCTTGGACCCTTGGGCAGAAGGCTCGGTTATCAGGGATCGCGGATGTCTGGGCTTGATCTTGTTCATGATGTCAAGCACCTCTTTCGTGGGCACGCCGAGCTGTGCGGAAGGTTTGTTCCGCTTTCGGTTCTGGCCCGTCGTGTGGGTCACGTTCCCGGCGAGGTGTCGTACTATTGACTGCTCGAACTCCCTCTTGATCTTCCATGCATCCTTCCACAGCGGCAGTTCGTGCTGGAAGTACGACATCACCTCAAAGAACCCCAATACCATCTCGACGACGTCTCCCAAGGATTCCTCGTTTGAAGTTTGTCCCAGGAGTTCATACATCGTTCCCTGGTCGAGCACGCTCTTGATCCAGGACGAATAAGCCACATTGCCAAGATCCTTGTCTATCATGAAGGTGGACATTCTCTCCTCGACCCCCTCGGAATTCTTGCACATTATCACATCCCGGGATGCACATAACTGCTTCCCGTGACCGATGTTGTAGAACTGTGCTGCTTGATCCACTGTCATGCTCACGAAGCCCACGTGGGAAAGCTCCTTCTTCAGTTTAGAATATGCGAGCTCCCGTATAATCGTGATCATGGCCTGGATGTTGTTGACGTCCACCATGAGGTTTTGGAGGTCAGGGATTGCTACCACGCATTCCGCGAAGAGGCGCGTGTACATTTTCTTCCCCTCGATAGACCTCGCAATACCGTTCGTGTCTGCATTCCAGTTCGCGCAACAGTTCACGCAAGAAGTGGGATTGAACTTCGAGTTTGGTCCGAGCACCTTCGACTTGTTCACCTGCATCTCTCTAGCGCAAAGTTCGCAGATAAACTTGCTGAGCTCCGTGACCGAATACCATCGAAGACGTGGATCACCGACATCGGCTTTCCCAAACGCATCTTGTTCGCCGTGTCCTTCATCTTGCTGTTCTTGTTTTCTCTTTGATTGTGCAGTGAAGGTCGGCTTGTACTCAAACTTCACCTTCGATTCCTCCATGTTCTTCGGGATGTTGAATCGAAGGTCGGGCTCGTTTATGCACGTCCCCTCCAGCTCACACACAAACGCGTTGCTTGGTGCGACTACATCGATGGATTTCTCCACCAGCAATCGTTTCAGGAGGAAATGTTGCAGGTTCGAGCTCCCAGGGATCTTGTAGTTCTTTCCTGTGAGCGCATGGACCACGCGCCACAGGCGATCGTTCTCGGTCACCAGCGCGCCTGCCGCCTTGCAGATCTCGCTGACCTTGTTGGCGATCGTCCCCAAGTCCCCTCTTCCTCCATGGAAAGCAACACGATTCACGCACACCACGACCAGGCCCTTGCACGTGTTGACAAGGTCAGATACCGCCTTTTGCAGGGAGTCAATGATAGGATTGGCGGTCACCTGCCACCCACATCCTCTCATGCACACCCAATCGTAGAGCGACATCCAAATGTGCACCGACACAGGTGAGTCATCCATGTCTCGCCTCCGTCGTTCGATGATGAGCTTATCCAGTTTCTGCAATCGGGAGATAATACTCAATGTGTCATTGGGCGAGGAGACTTGCTCACTCGACCCATAGTATGATCTCTCTTCGATATTTGTCCACCCCTGTTCGTTGACCATCATCTGGAAGGTCTTCGTGCTCCCTTTCGAGTTGACGGCCCTCAGGGGCCAGTCCAGGACCAAGAAGCTCTTCTTCTGGATCATCATATCGCGAATCGTTGCCTCACCAATGGGGCTCCTTTTCTGCCTCTTGATAATCCGGTTCAACTGTCCAGGTGCGTTGTCCGGGTTCTTCTCCGCCTGGATCAACGCGTTGATGGCTTTGGCGCCCGGAAGGCGTCCAGTAATCAAGCATCCTGTTTGGGCACACAAGAAAGCATACAGCTGTAGCCATGCCGCATTTCCCCTTCCCAACATAGGAAAGAATGATCTTCTCCGCGCTGGTCTTCTCCTCGAAGTGCAATAGCGAAGAGGTCAGGCATCTCAGCATACACTCCCAATATGTTGCGTTCTTACCTTCTGCAAGACACGGCCCAAATACAGTTTGTATGATTGGGTGCCCTGTATTGTTGTCTATGTTGAACTTCACATTGACAGTCGCGCCGCTCAAAGTAATACCCCCTTCAAATGAAGTGTAGGTATCATGTCCAGCAGTTGGGTTGATGATTACCCACCTGTCGTCATCACCGCCGGAGTTCATGCGGAAAATGGAGTTGATGATCTCGTTGTCGATCTTGACAGCATCGCTAGCATGCGACCCCCCACTTGGAGCTCCATGCTGGGGGACTGACCCACCAGAGGTTTGGCTCCTTTGCCCGGAGCTTGACGCTGACTTCTGCTGTCGCTCCGTCTTCCGCGGCGGCTCCGTCTTCGATGAGCCCATCACCCACCACGTCGGCTCCTCCCCAACCACGAAATCCTCGGGGTACTTCTCCAGCTCCCTCTCGACTTCGTGCATCGTGCAGTAGTTATTCTGGTAGAATTCGATCATGACGTCCTTCTCGGCTTTCTTTTCGATCTCCTTCAACCAGCTTACCCACTTGCGCCGATCTTGGTTCTCAGCGGCCCTGTCAGCCGCGTGCGGTGCCAAACTGATGGAGTTGATGTTCATCGCAGGCAGCTTTGACTCGTAGATCATGTCGATGCACGCACATGAGCGAGTTGATCGCCCCGATGCACGCGTCAGAGATGTCACTGGGGGTTGACCCACAGATCATCCAGCGCAAGAGATTGTGCTGGCTGGCATTTTCATCCCTCCTCAGCGCATACGCGAGGTTCTTCATCGATGCGTGCAGCTCATTCTGGTAGACCAACCCAAGGTCCCAATTCTTCTGGTAGTCGTCCTTGGCACCACGACCGTAGAAGTCGATCTTGGGGGCCTTGATCACGCTCAACGTGAATACTTTCCCCCAGTTTCGATCTCTGAACTTCGCTATTCTCCGATCGTGCCTCTCAAACTCTGCAGTCGTCTGGAACTCCTCGGAGCTCCTCCACCTTCTCGATGACGATGCCCTAGTTGACTCGTCGCTGATGAACTCTTTGTATACCTCCCCGACCGGGGTGTCCTGGTGGAATGCAGCTTTGAACGACCGTTCCTCGTTGTCGTCGGCCACACCTAATGCGAGATCCCAGATGTTCGTGATTGATCTCAACATATCCGCCCCCTCTATGCAGTACTTGGTCACGTTGAGCAACTCGGGGTTCTTCGCTAGCAGCGATGCCTCACCGCAAAGTTGGTTCAGCGCCGCCACAATCTTCTTTCCCTTGCTGCAAAATTCCCTCCATCCAAGCATGCATTCGTCGGCAGAAAGCTGTCCGAAAACTTTGCTGATGAACTCTAATGCAACCCTCATGGATTGCCCTTCACCTTTCATCATCCCGCGGCCTTTGGCAGAATAATACGCAGAGTAGGCATAAATAGCGGGGACACCGATGTCCTCGATCCACTTTACGCACATACCCAGGTCGCTGCCCATCTCCATCCTCTTGGGTATCCTCTTGCCCTCCTCGATGGCGTTCTTCACCAAGTTCCCCAAGAAGATTGCCGCTTGCCTAGATTTCCCAACAGGCACGCAGAAGAACTCATTCGTATTGACAACAGTCGTATTGGCAGTCATCTTGATGATATTCTCCAGAACCAGGAAAACCCAAAATAAGCAGCTGCAAATGAAGCCACGGAATTGTCCCAATACGAGCCCAGTTTCCGATTGAGGTGATGAACTGGTCCAACTCCTCCTTGAAGCTTGGGGTTCGGGACTGACCCAGTTCCCCGTATGCACCAGAGGTTCGGGACTAACCCAGCACCTCGGTGGCACAGTTGGGGTGGTGCAAATTTCACTCGCAGTAGCTTGGTGCTTCCGCGATCTCCCTCGCGTAATGCAAGCAAGAGCGAGTTTCAATGGTGCCGGCTTGAGGCACTTTGCTCGAGCACGAAAACGGCGAAGGATCACACCCACAATTATCGACGTGTACAACTGGGTTTCTTTGGTTTCACGACCGGCACAAGGTCCATGCTCATGGTTTCCGTTGCACTTCTTAGACAACGAGCCGCCAAGGTCAAGGTTCCATGAAACGACTCTCCATGGTTTCTTGATTGGCATGGGTTTCTTGGCATACCTTTGTTTCAAGCCATAGCGACACCCATCAAACTCGTGACTAGTCCCATCATGCAACCTCATGCAGTCTCTCATCTTTCCAATAATCGCAACTTCCAGGCAACTCAAACAAAATCGCAGCTCGTTTTGTCATGGCATGCCGTTTGATTTCAACGAACCGTTCAAACAATCTCCAAAATTCTCTTTGTTTGGCCTCGATTTTCTCTGCGGTGTCAATTCCGCGAGTCTTGTTGAGGCGTGCCCATGATGATCCCCCCGTGCAAGGCCCGGCGAAGAACAACAAATCGGAAGGTTTGGTAAGCACATGTCTGGCGATTCTCCCCCCGTACTCGCTCAGTAAGTCATCAACCAGAGTTATGGTGACGACCTGCGGCCCGTTATGGCGGGCAAGGGCAGTGAACCAGTTACGCGGTTCGGAACATGCCATCAGCACAAGGGGCCGAGCCAAGTCGACACTGTAAAGAGTGACGACTGTGCGAGTTCTCATACCAGGAAGCGAGACATGCACAGGAGCGCGAAGCACACCACCGTCATGTTTAACCATCGCGAGTTCAATACCCGGCGCTAACTGTGGCTTGTGCTTCACCGCAATGCGATACGGAACAAAACAACGACCAGGGACAAGCTGCTCGTGATTGATATGCAGACAACGCATGAGCAATTTCAATCGGAGCAACGTTTCCAAAGCAAGGTCGTTAACACACTTTAATTCTATACGCTCGTTCGACAGTTCTTCAACGAATGCGGCCAGCACGGACTGCATGTCAACATCTCCGGACCCGACGTGAATTGGTCGTGGTCGTGGAGATCGCTCCCGCGCCGGTACAGCAACCGGTACGGGATGAAACTGCCAAACTGCGCGTTCAACCCATCCATCAATCCGCACACATTGCAGCCCCGGGTCAACTCTATCCTCAACCTTGAGCCATGACCCGTTCTTCAGAAACCAAGTGGAACGAAGCCACTTGCTCCCGAACGGTGTCATAACCGCAAGTGGAGGTTTCACACGCATCAATCTGGGTCCCTTGGCAACAACAACCGGATCATGTCCTTCATGCTCATGCAATCCCTCTTTGGATGTTAATCCAGACCACCATAGGTCCGGGGGCATGATCGGAATGTGTGTGTACGGAAATGTTGGAACTCCGTCAACTGTCCCCGAAGCGGTCTGCATGGTCCCCTTTATGGGATCACACGTGGGTGTGAGCGCCTTGAGGGTATCCGGGTCAGACAGCAAGCTCGGGTCAAGTAGACCAATCTGCAAACATGCATGTTTCCATTTGCGCCCATCATTGAACGCCTTGGTGTAATGTCAGCCGCCATCCTGTCGGTGACCTCATACGCCAAGTACATGTAATCACGTGTGAACATCTCATGCATCCACGAAATGCTAACACCATGGCTTCTCTCAAGGTGGCGCATCGTGGGGTTTCTCCCCGATCGCACGACACCGATCATAGCCTTGTTATCGTCATAGAACACAAAGTTCGGTGACTTCTTGAGGATCCGCTCTACCAACTTGAGAGCGGGCATACCCATCGATCTCATGGCAACATCGGCCGCAACTATTTCGGCCTCGGGAGTGGAGTGACTCACACAACCCTGTCTTTTAGAGCTGCCAGACAACGGAAACCGGGTATTAGGCCCTTGTATATTCAAGTGTCCACCAGAGGTGGAACGTAGCGAGTCAACGCATCCCGCGAAGTCAGCGTCCGCATACAAGGCCAAGTGCACATCATCCATAGGGTCTCCAACCCAACCGACCATGCGCCAATGTTTAGTATGATGCACATAGCACATCAAATGATGCAAACCCCGATCATCGGAGTCGGTCCACCTATGCACGTTCCGTGCTAGGCGATTCACTTGCCGCAACAAATCGAAGCGAGCAATCCGCGCACCGTACAGCAACTTCATCAGTACGCTAGCGGCATGCGGAGCAAGGTGTCCACGCACGGGCTCCTTCATGGCCAACTCAGGAGTCCCTCCCCGTTGGTCCGGCACTGTGGCAGAACCGTCGGTGGGCACAAGATTGTTACACCAATTGCACACGACTGACGGCCCCTCTCTGGCAGGCTTCCGTGAGACGTGATTCTTTGTTTCCTCATGCAACTCAGGAGTGACAACCTTATTCAACTTCACGTCGCCCGCCACTTCAAGATAGCGGTCGACACAGGAACGTAGGAACTGTTCCATGTCATAGGTCACCGTTGTTACTCGGTGTCCGTTCCCGAGAGTGACGTTTCCCTTGCTTTGATTACAACCAAGGTACATGTCAAGTCCAGTCTCGGGCTCAATCTTCAAACGTGTACGCAACATGCTCCACCCTTGGGCAAGGTTCTTCTGTGGCCCTGCCATTTTGAAGTCGTCGACATACACAACCAGAACAAGCTGGAGCTTTTCATGAATGTACACTGAAGGCCATTCTTCGCCGATGGGTTCAAAACCAACGGCACGCACCGATTCATCGCAGTGCTGCTCCCAAAATGTTCCCGCATCTGGGTGTCCGTACAGCGCCTTCCTCAACGGGACGACTGGTCTTCTGTACTTATCCCATTTGCATTCACTTGGCACAGCCTCCGGTGGCAATTCAATCCAACACGGCGTGCCTCTCAAGGTGGCCTGTATGTACGCCTGAACAGCGTCGGCCATCTGCACATCCCAGCCATCATGACAACCCAAAAAATCCGCCCAACGCGAGGCTTCAAATGAAGCAGGAGAGTTCCCCAAATCTTGAAACATCGCAGCCTCAAAGCTTTGGTTCTTCACTTGGTTCCCCAGCAGCACGCCTCTACCCTTGAACTTCCTCTTAGGATCACCAACAGGCAACTGTGAGTGCTTTTCAACGCAAATGCCATGTGCGCGAGCCATGTGTATCTCTTCCCCTTTCGCTTTTGCCTCCTTGGCTACAGCGTCATATTCACGCACCGCGCCAAGATCGAAGACGCCCTGGTCGATTAATCCCGACCATTCTTTCTTCATCGATGCCAACGCATCAGGGTTGGTCAGCATCTCTTTCCGGCCAACCGGCCTGGATACTAAAGCGTCGAAGAATCGTACAACTTTCACAGCTTTCTCTCTGTGCTGTATTCGCTCAGAAGTCACGCACGGCATCGATGGGTATTTCTTGGCTTCACCGTCTTCGCCTATCGCAGGCATCGCGAGTGGCACTTTTCCAGAAACTACCTCAGCAGACTCCTCCCATTCATACCAGGTAAGATCCGTCGATTCGTCGACCGATGGATCTGTCCCCGATGTCGTCTCAGCTTCGTCTTTCTGACTCTCCATGACTGATGCAACCGCCTTCGTCCAGTTTGGAGTCGACTTTGATCGCTCCTCAGACTTGAACTTCCAGGCATAAATTACTACCAGACACTCAAATTCTTTCTCAAGCTGAACGTTTCGTCTCATGACGTCTTGGGACTGTTTGGAATCCATGAGAACAACCACCCCGTCGACAGGATTAACAACAATCCTGACCCATTCAAGCTCAGCCAAGTGCTTCCCATCCATTGGGTTCTTGATCTTTGATATGTTCTTCCGCAACCCCCAATTGTACTGCCATTCTACTCCACCCCAGCGGTTTCGAAGCATTGCTCGAATTCTCTTACCACCGGGCATCTGTAATGTCTGTGCCTCTGCCGGCGCAGAAATCTCAGATTCTTTACTCTTGGGATCTTCTTCCTTCTTTTTGCCACCGCCCTTCACCTCGGCCTTTTCTTCCTTGGTGTAGTATTTACTCATCATTTTCCATTCTTCAGGAGTGTACTCTGGAGGTCTCGACGTCTTCATTAACCTGAATCCATCCTTCCCGACAGGATACGGTCTTCCGGCCTTATCGATCTTAACCTCCTTGCCATCATCGTTGACGTACGTGATGCCATCCCCAGGTAGCCCAACTGACACGTGTGGAAGGTCGGACTTCGCAACCTTTTCGTCGCCCTTGGCATGTCCATCTCCTTTACCTTTTGATGAGCTCGGTCTAGCATCTTCCTCTCCTGCCTGATCCCCCCGACCTCCGGCAAGTACCTCCGGGCCATCGTCAAGCAGTAGACCAGCGATCTGATCGACCTCATCGTCAAGCAGTCGCTTCTCGTCACTCTGCAGCAGTTCAGGCTCGTAGTCCTCATCTTCGATCAGGCGGTCACGCGCATCCAGACCGATTGCATCGATAGACATCTCTATCCCTTCCAAAGTCTCGTTGGCAACCTTGTACTTCTGTTGTATTGGGAATGTCAGAGGAGATTTCAGAATCATCCTCTCCGTCTGATGTGGCATTCTCAACCGAGGCGGAACCTTTGCCTTCTTGATGTTCAGCTCTGCACCCGCAAATGCAGTAAGTGCCCAAGCACGATACTTGTTTGCCCAATGCATACCGGTGCTCAGCAAATATTCCCCTCTCGGTTCGAACTTCTCCCTCTTCCCCCCTCGTGCTTCACTCGGCTTGAAGTCCACTAGCGCACCAAAAGGTATCTTCTCGCCCTTGAACTCCTCGCCATGCAGCCTCATCCATGCACTCGATCCATTCACCTCTTCGATGTTCATGAGATGGCACAGAGTGGTGATGGCCTGCACCCAGTAACACGTGGGTAGACCGGCATGTACAAGACAAGCCGAAGTTTGGTCAATGATGAATTGATTTGTCCTTTCAGCAAGGAATTATTCTGCGGTCGTCCAGGCAGCGATAGGTCGTGGTTCAGCTTTAGCTCCACGCACGCATTTATCAGTTCTGGGCCATCATCCGAATATACCTGCTTGATTTTCCTCCTCCCGCAGAAGTGCTTGATGGCCCTGACGACGGAGTCAGTGTCTCTTCTCGCGGTTGGATAAGCCATGATAATTCCGGTATATATGTCCCGGATGATGAGCGCATACCTGCCTTCCACTTCATGATCTCCTGACGCCGTCACGAAGTCGAACGTCACCAGGTCTCCGAACGTCTTTACCTCCCTCTTGAAGGCTCCCGTTCGCGATCTGAAGTGTCTCATCTTTGCCTTGACGCATGATTCGCAGAAAGGATTTCGGTACCTGTGTGTAAGCAAATGAGCGATGGAGTTGGCGTCCTTCTTGAGGACTCCCACTTTCCTCTTTATTGATGATCCTTCGTACACATCAACTTCGATTCCGGCATCTGGATCATCCTCATCAACCTCTTCCTCGTGAGCTTCGGCATCACCATGTCGATGTGGGACTGACCCAACATCTACAGGTATTTCCTCAGCTACGGGAGGCGGACGTACCGGACCGGCTCCTCCGGGTGGCCCGAAGTCGAATGCCCCATCATGGTGTTCGCCCTCGGCCTCTGCGGACTCACCGACAGCGGCGGGTGTGACATCGTTGTCATCGTCACCTCCCTGATCTGCCTCGTCGTTCGTTACCATCGCCAATACTTCCGAAAAGTGCTCCTTGAGGTCGTCTATCGTAGGGCGATGCCTGTTACTCCGAAGCTTACCGTCACTCACGAGGTATGGGATGTCGTCCTTGACTTGCAAGTGCACGAATCCCTGCTTTGGTGTAACCATGAAAGGTAGTTTACCAGGCATCCAGTGAAATGCATAACCCATCTTCATGCATCTCCTCCCTACTGACAATACCGTGGGTGTCTCATCCAACACGTGTGGCTCGACAGTCTCGTCCAATTCGTCCACGACTATCTTGGCCACATCGGACGTGGATGTGGAACCATTCGCGGTCTGGAACACGATCTCGTCATCATCTTTCACGATGTCGACACCCAGGCTCTTCGCCTTGGCTCGTCCGATGAGATCATGACCACATCCGGTGTCCATCAACCATTTCACCCGTTTGCTGATGCACGTTGACATGGCGAAAACGTTCTTCGGCATACCATGCTGCTTCTTCCAGTCGACAGCCGATTCCCTGATTTCGTCCTTGTTCCGATCATATTCGAACATTATGCTGCTCTCCTTGGTCACCGGGAAGTAGTGCTTCTTATATATATCATCCACCACTTCTCTCAGTATTTTCGCCGTTATCAATGATCGTTGGACTTGATAGGCTGATAATTCTCGATGATCACTGCTTTTGAACTTCTTCTCGTCGACGTACACGTATTGATAAGGCTCATTCTCATTGTCCTCATAACCGTACCATTCCCCTTTTCGTTCCCATTGCCTTCTCTCGTCTTCGAGGTAGGTGATCTCTCCATTCTCGTCGACGTCGAGTACTTCCTTGAACCATACCATTTTCTCGGGGATCTCGGACTCGCCAGACCATCTCGATGATTCGCTCATCGCGTCGTCATCATGCTCGTGGTAGACGGTCTCAGCTTCGTCCGGTTCGACCTGATCAACGTCCTTCTTAAAGCTTACCTTTCCCGCAGGAGCCGATTGCTTCAGGACTATCGCGGGCATCGCGATGGCCCTCCTTGCAATAGCTGGCGCTGCGGCCTTGGCGGCAGCCTTCGACTTGGCTTGCGCCTTGTCGCTTGACGTTGCTGGAGCTGAATTGTTCTTGATGAGCTCGTGCCTGTACTTGCAAGCGCTCCCCCTGTCGCACTTCCCCTTCTGAAACGCGAAGCATGCTCCATCATCCCTCTTTGGTGACGATGATCTGGATTTGGACTTACCCTTTCCTTTCCCCTTGGGCATGTTCTCCAGCTTGTGCTCCGTCTTCTTGCTGTGGGAAAATGTGCATTCATTCCCTTTCACGCATCCCTTCGCCGATTTGAAGTGATACCAGCAGGGGTTATCTTTGCCTCCGCCCGGACTCTTGCCTCTGTCGCTGGCACCGTCGGACTTGCCGTTCTTGCCAGCGTGGCCCTTTGCCTTGGCTTTTGGGAGTACAGGAGCAGCATCTTTCTGCCCTTGCCACCCTGGTTCTCCTGTTTGCCAGTTGCTGGAGCCGCATCTTTGCCGCCTGACTTCATCATCGACTTGACCGATCTCTCCTTCATGTCAAGCATCAGGTCCTCCCGATCCGCCTTGATCTGATGGTCGATCAACGCCAATAAGAATTCATACGTCTTCTGAGGATGCTTGTCCGGTAGTCTATGGTAGGCATTGAGGCCGAACTCCATCTTCTTGCTCCCCTTGATCTTCCTGTAAAGGATATCTCTGAGAGCCAATTTACTGGGTCTGTCCTCGCTCCTCATCTTCAGCAGCAAATCATACCATTTGTTCCTGAACATAACCAAGTTCTTGTCTCCAGGAAAGTCAAGGTTGAATAGATGCTCGATGTGGTAGACAAGATCCGTTCTATCGGATGTTCTGAATGATTGCATAACCAATGCCACCAACTCTCGTCCCTTCACGATCACCCCTTGTTGATGTCGTAGTTCCGAGTGCCGCGTAGCGTCGAGGTATACGTCTTTGGCTTCGTCAGGTGCTTGTTTCAACATGTTCTGCATGCCCATGGCCATCTTAATATCTATCGTAGCAAATCTGTCGCCACCTGAATCGCTAAGCATATTCAGGTCTGGGTTCAACCCAAGAGCCTGTTCCAACCATTTCGTCCATGTGTCGGTATCTGGATCTGCACATGCGCTCAGAACATTCATCAGCAGTTGCATCTTCCAGTTATCAAGTTGGTGGATCTTTGGCCAAGCCGGAATGGATACCCTCTCAGCCTCTTTCCTCAGATCCTCGGTCTATCGTTCTTGATCTCCCGATCATCTCTCGATCTTCTTCGTCTCCTCCGTGTCCGATTGTCATCTTCTTCCTCTTCTTCTTCCTCGTCTTCTTCATCCTCTTCGTCGTCGTCGTCCTCGTCCTCATCGTCGGGTGGGTCATCCGGAGGTCCTCCTCCACCACCAGTGAGGCTCAACTGACGTCGACTTGCTCCCTGCCTATTCCCATTAGGCGAGAATCCACCGTAATCCAATGGGGGCGTAGTACCGTTGTTTCCCCCTCCATCGCCGCCACCAGTCGCAGTAGTGGATTGTGGGACATGTCCGACAACCCCTTGCATCTGGGATAGGTGTACATCGATCATTGGATCACCGAAAGACGGAAAGAGAATCGAACCCGGCATCAGCGACGAATTAGGGTTCAGATTTGAAGACGATGACGGGACAAACCCAGCCACCTTCTTGTCTACCCTAGTTGAATTAGCTTGGGGTCCTCCCTCAGCGCGTTTCACTACTGCTCGTTCACGATGTCCATCTTTGCTGCTGGAGGCTTCCTGTGTCTCCAGCTTCTTGTGTGCACGTAGTTCCTCGTTGTCAGCATCGAGTTGGCGTACAAAACTCTCTTCTTGCTTGAGCGTCGCCTCCCTTTCCTTCAGTTGTCCCTGAAGCTCATGCATCTCCTCAAGGTACTCATCGTACACTCCCTTAGCTGTCAATCTCCAGTACTCAGCCTCCTTCGACTTCTCGTCCATCGTGCACCGTTCTTCTTGCTTTGCTTCTTTGACCTGGGCTAACTCCAAGATCGCATCTTGACGATGACCACCTTCGACAGCAATCATCTGGTCCTTCATCGACACGTCGGATTCATACTGTTTGACGATCTCTTCCTTCTCGCGAAGCAAGCAATCTGCTCTCTTTGATTCTTGTTCCGCAAATACTGTAACGTCATTCAGTCTCGCCATCAGCTGTTCCCTGGAGTCCTCCATAGAGTACGTCTCGGGGCGCTTGACGAGTGCGTGCTCCAACTGTGATTTCAGACTTTGGACCATCTCCTCCTCGTTGAACTTCTCGATAGATGTAGAAGATTCGATGCCTCTGATCTGTTGCTGATAAACTGATATCTGCTGTGAAGCTTCACGGTGTATCTGATTTGCACGTATAGCTGATTCCTGCGCGGCCGACTTCTCGCTTGCCATGTAGGATTTCATCAATGCAATTTCCCGCTTCTGCTCCATGATAGTTCCTTCAGCTTGTCTCATCTGTTGCATTATAATATTCGACTCCATGTCTTTCTTCTCCCCGTACTGAAATGCGTTCATTTCCACCTTGCGCATCTGTTGGGCTTCTTCCTCAAACTTGCGCCATGCCTCAGCCATGTGGTGTTGGTGGTGACTCACTAGATGTCCCGACTGCTTGCTGGCAATCTCGCATCGTCTTTCCAGCTCCTGGATCCGGATGGTGCTTCCATAGTCTTCTTGATGAAGATTCGCCATCGCTGCCGACATTTCATCAAGTGTCTTTTGATATTCCCCGATCTCCACCTCCATCTTGTTCTTTTCTTTAATCGCGGCGCGAAACTCCGCACTGGTGGGTGATTTTGACCTCCCACCCTTCGATGTTGATCTCACGCCCTTCTGCGACGTCCGTGGTGTCGCAGGCGAAGATGATGATCTTCTCGGTGGGGATTCTCTTTGCTTCGACTCCTGATGAACATCGATCTGCTTCCATGATCTTGTGGGAGTGGATATGTCGCTGAATAGCGCGGAACCTCCGCTCCCAGGTTCATCCTGTGAATCTGCGATCATATCCATCACCGCAGGAAGAGCCATCAATCCATTGGATCCCTCTGAGCTGCTGTTCCCAAAAGTTGCAGTACTTGGGCTCGCTGAAGACGCCATTGTACTGTGTAGGTTATCGTTCCTTTATTGTCCCTGTACCCGCAATAAACCAGCTGTCTCTCTGTCCAGTGTAGAGCTTGTCGTTACGGCTGATAACCTGTCAAGAGACGGCAAGGTGACGTCCCGTGGGACGCTGTCACCGAACCCTCCAGCTGTAATACCAACCACGTAGAAAGGTGTATACGGACAATGCCGTTATAGCCGAACCCGTGTAAACGTTGTAAGGGAGAAGGAATGATAGTTACAACAGTGGTCCTGACAAATGCAGCGCAAGCGAAGTGTTTTCCGCTCTCAATGCCGATCACGTGTGAATGCAGCTACACATCAGATCTTGAACCTCAATTGTGTCTTGAGCCAAATGGCGATCAATGGAACTTGGTAAGCAACACCAACATAGACCTCAGAACAGCTTCCCAAATTAGGCACGGGGCCTAGAGGGTTTTAACACTTGAGCTGGACGATGAGAGCAATCCAAGGTGTGTTGCCAACTGGACAGGGCCCTTCAACGAATGACCCAACATCAGCTGACCAAGGCCTCCTCAATGCTGCAGCAAAACGAAAGGAAATCAGCCCCAGAAAAGAGCTGAGCCTCATGAAGAAAACGACGGGAGGATTCAAGCTTGCGTTGAAGCTGATGACGGAGGACTTGTACTATCATTCCCACATTTTGCTTGAAGTCACTCGTCCACTGTGGTCATGGTATGCGGCTGAAATTCAATCAGTGAAAACCCCGCAAGACTCTGTCAAAAGGTCCGCGCAGCTGGCGCTGGGTGGCTGGAAGAAGTCCGAGCATTTGCAGAAGACAGTAGCAGTGCTTCAGAATTCAACATTTCTGCAGTTCATATCTGAAAGTGGTTTGAGTGGCTGGGTCATGCAAATGACTAGTTTGACAGAGCACTTGCTGAAGCAGAGGGTCTGGTCGCTCAGTCACACGGTTGTCCCCCAGAATCATACGCAGGAATCCTGGCCGCTGACAACGAGCAAGTGCAGCAGGAAGCAGTTCGTTTGCTGAAGAAGGAACATCAGGTTTTGCTGTGGCTTGAAACTGTGTTAGCTAGTCGGTCTTCCTTTGGCCTGGTGCAGGGGATTTGCGACAAGCTGTCCGCAAGTGTACATCTAATCGTTTCAAACCCATGCAGGCTCATGATGGATGCGTTCGAAGCAGGTGGTTACAAGACAGCCAGTGTGGCCACATTCCCTGACAACAAAATTGTTGAAGATGTGCACAACGATATTCGGAGGGATGGCAAATTTCAAAGCAACAAGAAGCAAACAAATGAGTCCATCCAAGATGTTACGCGCAGCTCGCAGGTCTTTGAAAGCCGTGGAATTCCGCAAGTGAAGATCTCCAGAGACGAATTTGTGGGTGACTTTAGACAGGGACATACAAGTCGGAGAAAATGTGGGTTCAAATCAAAGACTCACAAAATGCCTCGGGAATGGCATCAACTTATGGCAAGGAAAACCTGGGGCACACTGTCGGAAGAAAGCCTTCAAGAAGGAGCTGCGGCATGGTCTTGGCTTCAGCATTGGAAGGGCAATGACAGATCTTCGGCAGGCATCAAAATCTGGCAAGGGGTGTTCAACAAACTGGCGCAAACTGGCGCCACGGCAGGAGGTCATGAAGAATTTGTCAGATGAGTCATTCTGCTTTTGCTTGAGCTCTGCCACATGGGCTTGTATAGGGTGGCCCGTGATTGTGGTGGACACTCCTGAAGCGAACCACTGTGGAGCCAGAGATGTGGATGGTGGTGGAGACGCAGCCTGTTTGCATTGAGTGGCAAGGTGGTCTCCGATTGGCCAGGCAATCGTCCGGTGTGGAGCGCAGCTTGCTGAGAACTTTTCTTACAGAGCCAACGCTGCTTGGATCTGAATGAAGCCGCGCTGTGACACTCATGTCACGCAGCATGCTTGATGTTGTCTGTTGTGTTGTCACCTGCTCAGGCTGACAAAGAAGATGCTGAACAAAGAGCTGGCGGCCCTGGTGTGCTACTTGAAGGGCATCGACCTGCGTGCTTGCAGCAAGACCGCTGTGCCAGTTTTTCAAGCGATGAGCAGACCTGAGCTTTTGAAAGTTCTTGCTGCGGAAACGTCACAGCGGGATGGCGATACTGATGACATCACGGCCAACTTCGTGGCTCAGGCGCAAGCTCTGCACAACAATGCCGCTGGCAACGACAGTGATTCTGATGAGAGTGTCTGCAAGGCTGATAAGGATGATCTTGAGTTTGATGCAATGGTGTTGGAGGACATGGACCCAGAAGATCGTCGTGAGTTTGACCAAGTTCAACAAACAACTGAGAAACATCAGGCTCGTGTGAAGCAGAAGGAATGGGCAGTAGTCAGAAAGGCCATGACGCCAAAGGCCAAGGCAAAGGCCAAGACAAAGGCCAAGTCCAAGGCCAAGACAAAGGCAAAGGCAAGCAAGAAAGCCAACATAATAAAGGGGCAAAAATTGAAGACTGCCAAATCAAGCAGCTCCAAAGTGGCCAGCAAGGCGAGCAGGAAGATTTGGCACGGCGCACTGAAGAAGAAAAGACAAGACTGCCCTGCTCTTGCTCTTCGCGAAGGTGACACCCATGAAAAGGGTAACGTGCTGGTTGAAGTCCCTGAAGAAGTTGAAGCTGTGACTCCGAATCCATGGCAGCGGCGGGTGGTTCGTAGAACTCACTCAGTGTCGTCGTGCCCTGAATCTGCGAGGCCTGCTGCGCAGGCCAGAAGAGAGGCCAGCCAGTGTGGCGGAGGACAACAGCACAGCTCCTCCAGAAGACAAGCCAGCCAGTGTGGCGGACGACGGCAACAGGCTGAGAGCGCAGGCGGACCTGCCACCTGCCAGCCACACCCAATCTCCAAGCAAATCGACAAGTAATGGGCACAGTGATGAGCCATTGCTTCTGGGGCAAGTGTCATTGCTGCTTCCAGCAGTGCCGATGATTTGGCTATGGCTGATGGTGCCGGTGCGCAATCAAGTCGCCCTGGCCACCATGGACCCCGGCAACCTGCTGTGTTTGATCCGCTTATCTGGACTGAGGTTTCCTGCAATACTTGCCGCAAGCAATGTGGGCATTACAAGTTTCATCCAGCGCCAGGGGGCCGAGACAAGCCAACCTGGATCATGAGGTGCTACGACTGGGAGAAGGCGGGCAAATCATAATGACCATTGTTTGTGTGTGTGCGTAATAATAGTCTTGAAGTCTTAGTTCTGTGCTGTGGTGGCGCTCTGCCAGGCGAGTGGCCATCAAAAGGCCAATTGAGGAGGACAAGCACTTTAATGACTGAGCTACAGGTTAAGGACTGGATCCAGTCTTCCAAAACATGTGGCTGTAGACAGAAGGCATAATTCTTTGCGCGTTTGCGAGTTGCGCACGACTTGATAAAATAGCGAGAACCTCTGGTGTGCTGAGTGCAAAGTATCTCATCATGTCATTGGCCTGCTTGCACTGGTGTACGGGAATTGCTCGTGGCAAACAAGTTGTGGCGGTTCGGTTCAAGTGCTGTCAGTTGAAAGCGCAGACTCAAGTGCTTCCCACTTTTGCTAAACTCGCAATGTCGCTGCTGGGCTTAATAATGATTGTATGCATTAGGTGTTGCTTTCATCAATTTAGGCAAAGTGATGGTGCGGGGTTCGGGCGCAATCTGTCACTATCTAAGGCAGACGCTATGGAAATGTGAGGATGCTGGTAGTTTTGGTACTATTATTATTGAGTCTGAGTCGCCGTGCGCAAACAACATGGCCAATGACACTGCCATTGATGATGACGAACACCAGGAGGCCACATGCCCGGAGGGCACCTTGAGTGAACCCCAAGATGTGATTCCCACAAAAAGCAACCACGCTCTTCGACTCCAGACACGGGAGATCTGCGCCCAGTGGTGCTTCAAGAAGTGCTTGCTGACCAGATGCAGATGCCCTTACCAACTGCCGATCGCAAGTTCAAGTTCATCGAAGGTGACTGGTTTGTTCGGATGCCCGTGAGCTACAGCACATCGATGCATAAAAAGGTGTGGTTTTTTACTGCCAGGGCTGGAACTATTACTTATGTCAAGAGATGGCAAGGTGACGTCCCGTGGGACGCTGTCCACCAAGCCTCAAGCTGAATGTACTCAACCACGTAGAAAGGGTATACGGCCAAACCGTTCTAGCCAAACCAGTGCAAACCGTTGTAAGGGTATTGTCCAGTAACCACACACACGTCCGATATCAGCAGCGCGAATGAACCTGTTTTCTCTCACACAGATCGATCACAGGCGAACGTAGTTCATGCAAGACCTTGAGCCCTACGTGTATCTTGAGCCAAATGTGGTTTCCAAAGGGAACATCTCAATCAACAAGAACATGGACCTCAGAACAGCTTCCCAATTCGGCACGGGGCCTAGAGGGTTTTGACATCCCCCATTTGGGTCGCATTGTTCCTCACGCGGTCCAAACATCACAACAAGTCCCAATGGCCACGGCTCCGACTACGAAACTGTGTCGAACATTCTTTCACTCACTACTGCAACGCCGTTCATTCATTGTGAAACTTGGCCGGGTTCGATCAAATCAAAACGTGCATCCTCAGATCTCAGCACATTCCTACACACAGAGACAAGAGGCATTCTGCCTCGTGCCACAACACAGCCATCGGAAATCCCAGCTGCCGCATTTGCGCATCGCGCAGCCGTCATCCATACAAATGGGTTGGCCATAGAAACCCATAGCAGCGCATGCCCAAAATTCCATCTGTATATATAACCGGCAAAGAAATTTGGCGAGCAATATATATATATATATGCAAAGCATAGCTATCCCAGATACCACGAATAATATAAGGAAATGAAATCATCCATGAGGTAATAGTGCACATTCAAGAATATCCGGAATGCCATAGTCGTCGGAATACGTAAATACATACATAGTCATGTTCCTTGGACAAATGAAATCACATCATATCGAAAACATTCCATCGTAGTGAAATCGATGTGACGCTGGCGATGGATGGGGTCAGGCCCGCACCACGCAGCAAAGCACATCATAGTGGAATCAAAATGTTGCTGGCGATGGATGGGGACTGGCCCGCACCATGCCGCAAGAGCAACGATAATCCACATTTCCATCACACAGGTCAATCCACAATGGCCAGCCTGGTGATACGACGGCGGAATTCTTCGTCCAAGTTTTCTTGGGCGTCTCGTGCTCGGAGATATTTCTTGTAATGTTCGTCCGCAAGCCAGTGCCCCTTTCGGACGCACCAATCAAGCAGAGGTCCGTCACACTTGCCCGGATCTGTGGCCGCGATGATAGCGCTCACGTCGACTACGTACCCATGCTTACCAAGGTTCAGCTCGGTCCTTGTGAAGGATATGTACTTGCAGTTGAATGCCAGGGAGAAACATCTGTAGACAATGTCCCCCACCGGATGCTTGCGATCGCTGACCAGTGGCTTCATTTCTTCCCTAATGATGTCGAGGATCCTTGCTGCAACCCACAATTTGTAGAAAATGTACAGCCCCTTGCATTTGAGTGCCGAATAGTGAATGAATTGGTCGCGCTCCTCGACCGTCCTGAAAGCCCTTTCTCGAACATTCTTAGATTGGGAAACTTTCAGCTCATTTGATGGTAATATGATGCCACCCCGGTCGAACTCGGTGACGTTGGGATAGCGCCCCAAGTCATTGTGATATGGGCACGCAAGATTCCCCTTGAGCGCGGCGTCAATCGTTCGCTTTTCTCCAGCTTCAAACATCCCCCACATCGTTGACATTTGCAGCGCGATGAATCCTGCCATGTATTGAGCCTCACGTGGCTCATCCATGCAGACTGCCATACGTTGCGAGCTGATGATGTCTCGCGCGGCCATGTCATTGTCGCGATAATCCCATTCATTGTCTTCCTCTTCGGACACATTGCCGGATGTGTATCCCTGCGTGCCCATATCATCGTCCTCGGGATCATCTTCCATTCCACCATCCTTCCCTTGCGCTGCCGCGTCGTCGTTCGCTTCCTTCTGCGCCCGCCTGGCATCTCCGGACACATTGGGTTCATGATCGTCATCTTCATCGCCGGAGCTGATGATGGTGAAGAACCTTCCGGTAGAGATCAATTGCGCCTCGCATTCCAGGCATATACAGAAGCATGTAGGAATCGCAGCTGCACACGATGGACAAATTCGGCACCTGAGTCCTTCCCAGGTCTCGTCATTCAGGATGATGGTTTTGCTGATCTCATCTCTGATCTCATTTGTCAGGGTTTCCAACTCCTGATGTTGGCCGCTCCGAAACAACTCGCAGGCACGATCCACCATGTCCTTGACGTAGTGCAGATTGTCGGCGCCCGCCTCTGTTTCCGGCGATCCCTCGATGACCTTTGCAACGTTCTGGATGAACATCAAGGCCGATTCTTGGGAAGACCCAACGAAACCAGGACAGATCTCATTCTCAACACATTTCGAGTACGCCCGCTTGACGTCCTCGACGTTCAGGTAATGCCCCTCGTTGCACTTGCCGATCCAAATGGACTTGACCTCATAGAACGGGATGACATCGAAAACCACGTCCCATTGAATGCAACCCCAGCTCCATACCGTGCAAGAGTCGCACTGGGGATGTAGATGATTGTGATCGGATCCCCAACCCGCAGGTTGCGCAGTGACGTCTTCGTCACCAAGTTCATCTTGTCCCATGGAGCGAATGCCCCGAAGTGCAGTGCCAACCTGCCGATTCCGCCGGGGACTAGCCCGCGACGTATGATGCTTGGCAGATTTTCCACATATGTCACATGGAATGCGCCCCCAAGGGTGTCGCCCATCCTTGCAGAATACGTGCTTGCCAACGCGGAAGAACTCATGAATCCAAAATCTCTGTGACCAGTTGAGGCCCGAATGCACCAAGGTCTGTACCACCCATTGCGTCTGTTGAATATCACGTCGATCTCATCCTGGGTGTGACCCAGTTGGGCCATTTCCTGTCTTGCGGCCCTCATGTCATTCGGGTTCATGATGCTCGGAAACCTCGCTGCAAGGATCTGAAACCTCGATTTCTTGTATCCAGATTCCTGCCACTTGATCACTTCGATGATGCCCATGTAACGCTTTGTCTTCGAGGTTAGTGGTGGGAAGATGTTCACCTCACGGTCGTCGATGATTGCATCGATGTCGACCCACCCACCTTCGTCGCACTTGAAGGCGCTTGCTCGGCCATTGCCGATCTTGTGGCGAAGGATCCTGCAGAGGTCGTGAGATAGCTGGTTGGCTTGATCCCGCGTCCCGAATACAGAATACTCATCACCAATCTTGGAAAATGGAACATCTTCGAAGGGGTACATGCAAAAGTTGATGCTCTTGCCGAGCTGTTGCACGTCGATCTGTTCCAAAATGGCGCCCTTGGGGAAGAATCTGGGATCGGTCATTGAAGCGTATCCCCATGACACTTCGGTGTTACTCACATCACCATATTTCGGGATGTAGCGTGGGATAGTATCACATCCTCGCTCCAACGTTGTTTTGAAGGTACGGTGATCCCCGCACGGATTGAAGGTAAGATCCACACCTCCGCAGTGCAGTTCGCCCCCTTCAGCCGTGTCAGCCATTTCCACCAAGTTGATGGTATAGCTATACATCTCTACTGTTTCTTTCCCCATTTTCTCTCCTTTCTTGTGTTCCCTGGGTGTCGATGTCGAGGGCTCCTCTGCGTCCCCCATTTCTTCATCCGAGGACACATGATCATTGCTGAGAAGCTCGCGAATCCTCTTGATCGACACTTCGTTTCCAGCAGCCTCCTCAGCCTTCTTGCAGTCGCCGTCATGGATCGCGTTCGCGCACTTTGTGCAAATTCCCTCATTCTCCATGCACTTCTTCATTGAGTCGAGGAACTTGAGTGCCGCTTTTCGACCATCAATCACGCGCTGCTTCTTCTCCTCCTTCGCCGGGAGCTTCGACTCTGATCTGGCTCTGGGCCGCGATCATCGTCTCCACCCCCTGATGCCTTCCTCTTGGACCCTTGGTTGGACTTCTCGATCACCAGGAGTATGGGTGCTTGGGCTTGATCGCGTTCATGATGTCCAACACCTCTTTCGTGGGTGTTCCGAGCTGAGCGGAGGGTTTGTTCCGCTTCCGGTTCTGCCCCGTCGTGTGGCTCACGTTCCCCGCGAGGTGCCGCACGATGGATTGCTCGAACTCCCTCTTGATCTTCCATATGTCTCTCCACAATAAAAGTTCGTGCTGGAAATATGACATCACTTCGAAGAATCCCAACACCATCTCAACGACGTCTCCCAAGGACTCCTCATTGGTTGTTTGCCCCAGGAGGTCATACATCGTCCCCTGATCAAGCACGCTCTTGATCCATGATGAGTAGGCAACGTTGCCAAGATCCCTGTCGATCACGTAGATGTTGGTCTTCTCTTCATCACCTTCGGAATTTCTGCACGTGACCACATCTCTGGTCGCGCACAGTTGCTTTCCATGCTTGTGACTGTAAAACTGTGCCGCCTGATCCAACGTCATGCTCACGAACCCCACGTGGGACAGCTCCTTCTTCAATTTGGAGTATGCAAGTTCCCGTATAATCGTGATCATGGCCTGAACATTGTTGACGTCCACCATGAGATGTTGGAGGCCCGGCATCGCGACCTTGCACTCTGCGAAAAGTCGTGCGTAGAGCTTGCCCCCGTTTGTTGACCTCACGACGCCGTTCGTAATGGCATTCCAGTTCGCACAGCAGTTCACGCACACCTCTGGATTGAAGATTGTGTCGGACTCGAGCACCCTCGATTTGTTCCTCTGTCTCTCATTCCTGCATACCTCGCAGATGAGACCACCGAGCTCGGAGACCGTATACCAACGTAGACGTAGATCATTGGCATCAACGTTCCCAAATGCATCTTTTTCACTGTGGCCTTCGTTCTGGCGCTCCTGCTTCCTCTTTGATTGCGCGGTGAACGTCGGCTTGTATTCGAACCTGACCTTCGACTCTTCCATGTTCTTGGGGATATTGAATTGAAGATCTGGTTCACCGATGCAAATCTCCTCCAGCTTGTTGATGAATTCCAGGTGTGGCGCGAGCGCATCAATGGACTTCTCCACCAATAGCCGCTTGAGGAGGTAGCATTGCAAATTCGAGCTCCCGGGGATCTTGTAGTTCTTGCCCGCTAGCGCATGAGCAACGCGCCACATGCGGTCATTCTCAGTCACCAACGCACCTGCCGCCTTGCAGATCTCGCTCACTTTGTTGGCAATTGTACCCAAGTCCCCTCTTCCACCGTGGAAAGCCACATCGCGGTTCACGCATACAATGACCATTCCTTTGCATACGTTGACGAGGTCTGATACCGTCTTCAATAGGGAGTCGATGATGGGTCTGGTGGTCACCTGCCACCCACAACCTCTCATGCACACCCAATCGTAGAGCGACATCCAGACGTGCACCGATACGGGTGAATCATCCGAGTCACGCCTCCGTCGTTCGACGATGAGCTTTTCCAGCTGTTGCAACCGGGAGATGATGTTCACCGTGTCTGGGTTCGATGAGACTGGCTCGCTCGACCCGTAACACGATCTCTCCTCGATGTTCGTCCATCCCTGCTCGTTGACCATCATCTGGAAAGTCTTCGTGTCTCCCTTCGCATTGACGGCTCTCATGGGCCAGTCCAGGACAAGGAAACTCTTCTTCTGAATCATCATGTCACGGATCACATCCCCGTTGATGCGTCGTCTCTTCTGTTGTTGGATGATTCGGCTCAACCGCGCAGGAGCGTTGTCGGGGTTCTTCTCCGCCTGTATCAACGCATTGATGGCTTTGGCGCCCGGGAGGCGCCCTGTAATCAAGCATCCTGTCTGGGCGCATAGGAATGCATAAAGCTGGAGCCAAGCAGTGTTGCTCTTGCTGACATATGAGAGGATGATCTTTTCAGCACTAGACTTCTCTTCGAAGTGCACCAGCGATGATGTCAGACTTCTCAGCACGCACTCCCAATATGTCGCATTCTTTCCCTCGGCGAGACATGGTCCGAACACTGTTTGTACAATTGGGTACCCGGTGTTGGCGTCGATGTTAAACTTCACGTTAACAGTTGCGCCTCCCAGGGTGACACCCCCTTCGAACGAGGTGTACTTCTCGTGCCCAGCCGCCGCACTGGTGATCTCCCACCTGTCGTCGTCCCCGCCAGAGTTCATTCGGAAGATGGAGTCGATGATCTCGTTGTCAATCTTGTTGGGATCTTCGGCTGACGCCCATCCACTCGATGCTCCCTGCTGTGGGTATGACCCGCCAGCAGTCTGCTGTCCTCGTCCAGAACTGGATGATGATTTCTGCTGCCGCTCTGTCTTCTGCGGTGGCTCTGTCTTTGATGAGCCCATCACCCACCATGTCGGTTCATCACCGACGGCGAAATCCTCAGGGTACCTCTCCAGCTCCCTGTCCTTCTCATTGTAGGTGCAGTAGTTGTTCTGATCGAAGTCAGTCACATGACCCTTCTCTGCTTCTCTCTCAATATCCTTCAGCCATTTGACCCATTTGCGCCGATCTTGGTTCTCCGCAGCTCTGTCTGCTGCATGTGGCGCCAAGCTGATGGAGTTGATGTTCATCGCGGGCAGCGTGGACTTATAGATCATCTCGATACACCACAAGAAGTCCCTTGCTGCCTCGATCTCCCGGTACAGGTCCTTCAACTCAGACTTGTCCGGCCTAAAGCCGGTCATGTGCGATTGATCTGAAGCATTCTTCTCTCCGACCAACGGCTGCAACCTCCTCAGGATAAAGGATACGCACATAAGTGAGTTCACCGCCCCGATGCATGCATCTGAGATATCATTGGGGATTCACCCGCAAATCATCCAGCGTAAAAGGTTACGCTGATGGGCTCGCTCATCCCTCCTCATTGCAAACGCCTTCATTGACATGCGCAGCTCCTTCTGGTAGACCAATCCGAGGTCTCTTGTGCCTCGCTCGTGGGAGTCGACTTTGGGAGGCTTGATAACGCTCAGCGTGAACACTTTCCCCCAGTTCCGATCTCTGAATTTCGCGACTCTTCGATCGGCCCTTTCGAGCTCGGCGGTCGTCATGAACTCTTCTGTATTCCTCCACCGCCTTGATGATGATGAACTGGTCGGCTCGTCGCTGACAAATTCCTTATACACAGTTCCTACCGGAGTATCTTGGTGAAATGCAGCTTTAAAAGATCGCTCCTCGTTGTCTTCGGCCACGGCTGTCCCAGATATCCGCAATGGATCTCAGCATGTCGGACCCCTCGATGCAGTACTTGGTGACGTCCAGCAGTTCAGGGTTCTTCGCTAGCAGCGATGCTTCCCCACAGAGTTGGTTCAGTGCCGCCACTATCTTCTTTCCCTTGCTGCAGAACTCTCTCCACCCCAACATGCATTCGCCGGCAGAAAGTAACCCGAAGATCTTGCTGAGGAATTCCAATGCGATCCTCATGGATTGTCCTTCACCTTTCATCATGCCACGGCATCTCGCAGAGTAATACGCTGAGTACGCATAAATGACGGGGACACCGATGTCCTCGACCCATTTTATGCATGTGCCCAGATCACTGCTCGTCTCCATTCTCCTGGGAATTCGCTTGCTTTCTTCAACGGCGTTCTTGACGAGGCTCTTCAGGAATATCGCCGCTTGTCTGGATTTCCCAACAGGCACGCAGAAGAATTCATTCGTGTTGACGACGGACGCATTGGCAGTCATCTTGATGATATTCTCCAGAACCAGGAAAACCCAAAATAGGCAGCAATGTATAAGATACCTGAATGGATCCGAAATGCACCCAGCTGGCACCTGAGGTTTGGGTCTGGCCCGGAACCTCTTTGGTGCAGTCGAAGTGATGTGACTTTCACACGCAGCAGTCTGTCGCCGACGTGGATTCCCCCGCGCTATGCAAGCGAGGGCGGGTTTCAATCGCGCCTGTTGAAGGCACTTTGCTCGAGCAAGAAAACGCCGGAGGATCACACTCACAATCAATGACGTGTATAACTGGGTTTCTTTGGTTTCCCGACCAGCACAAGGTCCATGTTCATGGTTCCCGTTACATTTCTTAGACAACGAATTTTCAAGCTCAAAGTTCCAGGAAACAACTCTCCACGGTTTCTTGATTGGCAGAGGTTTCTTCGCGTACCTTTGCTTCACACCCATCAAAGTCATGACTGGTGCCATCATGAACAACCTCATGCAGTCTCTCATCCTTCCAATAACCGCAACTTCCGGGCAACTCAAACAGAATAGCAGCACGTTTCGTCATGGCATGTCGTTTGATTTCCACAAAACGTCCAAACAACTTCCAAAACTCCTTTTGTTTGGCCTCTATGTTCTCTGCGGTGTCAATTCCGCGAGTCTTGTTGAGGCGTGCCCATGATGATCCTCCCGTGCAAGGCCCTGCGGAGAACAACAAATCGGAAGATTTAGTGAGCACATGTCTAGCGATTCTCCCCCCGTACTCGCTCAGTAAGTCATCGACCAAGGTAACGGTCACGACCTGAGGCCCCTTATGCCGGGCAAGGGTAGTGAACCAGTTGCGAGGCTCGAAACATGCCAACAGCACGATGGGCCGGGACAAGTCAACGCTATACAAGGTGACGATTGTGCGAGTTCTCATACCAGGAAGCGAGACATGCGACGGAGCGCGAAGCACACCACCGTCATGGGTAACCAGTGCGAGCTCAATGCCCGGCGCTAACTGTGGTTTGTGCTTCACCGCAATGCGATATGGAAAAAAAACAACGACCAGGAACAAATTGCTCATGACTGGTATGCAAACAACGCATAAGCAGCTTCAACCGGAGCAAAGTATCCAAAGCTAGATCATTGACACATTTTAACTCAACACGTTCGTCTGACAACTCTTCAACGAATGCAGCCAGCACAGACTGCGTATCAACATGACCGGACCCAACATGAATTGGTCGTGGTCGCGGAGATCGCTCCCGCGCCGGTACAGCAACCGGAACGGGATGAAATTGCCAAACTGCGCGTTTAATCCACCCATCAATCCGTGCACACTGCAACCCAGGATCAACTCTGTCCTCAACCTTGAGCCAGGACCCATTCTTCAGAAACCAAGTGGAACGGAGCCACTTGCTCCCGAACGGTGTCTCGACCGCAAGTGGAGGTTTCACGCGCATCAACCTGGGCCCTTTGGCAACAACCACCGGATCATGTCCTTCATGTTCGTGCAATCCCTCTTTGGATGTCAGGCCGGGCCACCACAGGTCCGGGGGCATGACCGGAATATGTGTGTACGGAAATGTGGGAACTCCGTCAACCGTCCCCGAAGCTGTTTGCAGGGTCCCTTTTATAGGATCACACGTAGGTGTGAGCGCTTTGAGGGTATCCGGATCAGACAGCAAAACTCGGGTCAAGCAGACCAATCTGCAAACATGCATGTTTCCATTTGCGCCCATCATTGAACGCCTTGGTGTAGATGTCAGCCGCCATTCGATCGGTGACCTCGTACGCCAAATACATGTAATCACGCGTGAACATCTCATGCATCCACGAAATGCAAACGCCATGGCTTCTCTCAAGGTGGCGCATCGTGGGGTACAACACCGATCATAGCCTTGTTGTCGTCATAGAACACAAAGTTCGGTGACTTCTTGAGAATCCGCTGTAACAACGTAAGAGCAGGCATACCCATGGCTCTCATGGCAACATCGGCCGCGACAATTTCGGCCTCAGGAGTTGAGTGACTCACACAAGCCTGTCGTTTCGAGCTGCCAGACAACGGAAACCGAGTATTAGGCCCTTGTAAATTCAAATGCCCACCAGAGGTGGAACGCAACGATTCAACACAACCTGCAAAATCGGCGTCAGCATACAAGGCCAGGTGCACGTCATCCATTGGATCTCCAACCCATCCGACCATGCGCCAATGTTTCGTATGATGCAGATAACACATCAAATGGTGTAAACCCCGGTCATCGGAGTCTGTCCACTTGTGCACATTTCGTGCCAAGCGATTCACTTGCCGCAACAAATCGAAGCGAGCAATCCGCGCGCCGTACAGCAACTTCACCAGTACGCTAGCGGCATGCGGAGCAAGGTGTCCACGCACGGGCTCCTTCATGGCCAACTCAGGAGTCCCTTCCCGCTGGTCCGGCACTGTGGCAGAACCGTCGGTGGGCACAAGATTGTTACACCAATTGCACACGACTGACGGGCCCTCTTTGGCAGGCTTCCGTGAGACGTGATTTTTCGTTTCTTCATGTCTTTCAGGGGTAACAACCTTATTCAACTTCACGTCGCCCGCCACCTCAAGGTAGCGGTCAACACAGGAACGTAGGAACTGTTCCATATCATAGGTCACCGTTGTGACGCGGTGTCCATTCCCGAGGGTGACATTTCCCTTGCTTTGAGTACAACCAAGGTACATGTCAAGTCCTGTCTCAGGCTCAATCTTCAAGCGTGTACGCAGCATGCTCCATCCCTGGGCAAGGTTCTTCAGTGGCCCCGCCATTTTGAAGTCATCGACATACACAACCAGAACAAGTTGGAGCTTTTCATGAATGTACACTGACGGCCATTCTTCACCGATGGGTTCAAAGCCAACGGCGCGCACTGACTCATCACAGTGCTGCTCCCAAAATGTTCCTGCGTCGGGATGTCCGTACAGGGCCTTCCTCAGTGGAACCACAGGCCTCCTGTACCTACCTCAATTACACGCACTCGGCACAGCCTCTGGTGGCAATTCTATCCAACATGGCGTGCCTCGCAGTGTGGCCTGAATGTATGCTTGCACAGCATCGGCCATCTGCACATCCCAACCATCATGACAACCCAGAAAATCCGCCCAACGCGAGGCCTCAAACGAAGCAGGAGAGTTCCCCAGGTCTTGAAACATCGCAGCTTCAAAGCTTTGATTCTTCACCTGGTTCCCCAGCAACACGCCTCTACCTTTGAACTTCCTCTTAGGGTCACCAACAGGCATTGTGAGTGCTTTTCAACGCAAATACCATGTGCACGAGCCATATGTATCTCTTCCCCTTTCGCTTTTGCCTCCTTGGCTACAGCACCAAGGTCGAAGACGCCCTGGTCGATTAATCCCGACCATGCTTTCTTCATGGATGCCAGAGCATCAGGGTTGGTCAACATCTCTTTTCGGCCAACCGGTCTGGACACCAATGCGTCGAAGAATCGAACAACTTTCTCGGACTTTTCTCTGTGCTGTATTAGCTCAGAGGTCACACACGGCATCGATGGGTACTTCTTGGCGTCGCCTTCTTCTCCTATCGCAGGTAGCGCAAGTGGTACTTTTCCAGAAACCACCTCAGCAGACTCCTCCCACTCATACCAGGTAAAGTCCGTTGGCGTATCATCCGCAGGATCTAACCCCGATACAAGTTCAGCTTCGTCTTTCTGACGATCAATGACTGATGCAACCGCCTTCGTCCAATTTGGAGTCGGTCTCGACCGCTCCTCAGACATGAACTTCCAGGCATATATTACAACCAGACACACAAATTCTTTCTCAAGCTGAACGCTCTGTCTCAAGACATCTTGGGATTTCTTGGAATCCATGAGGACAACCACTCCGTCAACCGGATTTACGACTATCCTGACCCAATCAAGCTCAGCCAAGTGCTTCCCATCCTGTGGGTTCTTGATCTTTGACACGTTCTTTCGCATTCCCCAATTGTACTGCCAATCAACTCCACCCCAGCGGTTCCGAAGCATAGCCCGTATCCTCTTGGCACCGGGCATCTGCAGCGTCTGCGCTTCGGCTGGCGTAGAAATCTCAGATCCTTTGCTCTTGGGTTCTTCTTTCTTCTTTTTGCCACCACCCTTCACCTCGGCTTTCTCTTCCTCGGTGTAGTACTTTCTCATCATCGCCCATTCGGCGGGAGTATATTCTGGAGGTCTCGTCGTCTTCATCAACCTGAAGCCATCCTTCCCAACAGGATATGGTCTTCCGGCCTTGTCGATCTTAACCTCTTTGCCATCATCGTTGATGTATGTTATGCCATCCCCAGGTAGCCCTGCTGACACATGTGGAAGGTCGGACTTCACAACTTCTTCATCGTCCTTGGCGTGTCCATCGCCTTTCTCTTTTGATGAGCTCGGTCTAGCATCCTCTTCACCAACATGATCCCCCCGATCTCCGACAAGTAGCTCCGGGCCTTCTTCAAGCAGTAGACCAGCGATCTGATCGACCTCATCGTCAAGCAGTCGCTTTTCGTCACTCTTCAACAACTCAGGCTCGTAGTCCTCATCTTCGATCAGGCGATCACGTGCATCCAGACCGATTGCATCGACAGACATCTCAATTCCCTCCAATGTCTCGTTTGCAGCTTTGTACTTCTGCTGAATTGGGAATGTTAGAGGTGATTTGAGGATCATCCTCTCCGTTTGATGTGGCATTCTCAACTGAGGTGGAACCTTTGCCTTCTTGATGTTCAGCTCTGCACCTGCAAACGCTGTGAGGGCCCAAGCCCTATACTTGTTCGCCCAATGCATCCCGGTACTCAGCACATATCCAGCAAATATACAAGTTTCCCCCCTAGGCTCGAACTTCTCCCTCTTTTCCCCTCGTGCTTCGCTCGGCTTGAAGTCCACTAGCACACCAAAAGGTATCTTCTCGCCTTTGAACTCTTCGCCATGCAGTCTCAACCAAGCGCTTGATCCATTCACCTCTTCAACGTTCATCAGGTGGCACAGCGTGGTGATGGCCTGCACCCAATAGCACGTGGGTAGACCGGCATGTACAAGACTAGCCGAAGTCTGGTCAATGATGAATTGATTTGTTCTTTCAGCAAGGGAGTTGTTCTGCGGTCGTCCAGGCAATGACAAATCATGGTTCAGCTTCAGCTCGACGCAGGCATTGATCAGCTCTGGGCCATCATCCGAGTACACCTGTTTGATCTTCCTCCTACCGCAAAGGTGTTTGATGGCTGACGACGGAGTCAGTGTCTCTTCTCGCAGTTGGATAAGCCATAATAAGTCCAGTGTATATATCCCGAATGATGAGCGCATACCTGCCCTCCACTTCATGATCCCCTGACGCCGTCACAAAGTCGAACGTCACCAGGTCTCCGAACGTCTTGACCTCCCTCTTGGAGGCTCCTGTTCGTGATCTGAAGTGTCTCATCTTTGCCTTGACACACGACTCACAGAAAGGATTTCGGTATCTGTGGGTAAGCAAGTGAGCAACGGAGTTGGCGTCCCTCTTGAGGACTCCCACTTTCCTCTTGATCGATGATCCTTCATACACATCAACCTCAATTCCAGCATCTGGATCATCCTCATCAGCTTCTTCTTCGTTAGCCTTGGCATCACCATGACGACGTGGGTCTAGCCCGACGTCCTCTGGAATTTCCTCGGCTACAGGAGCTCCGGGTGGCCCGAAGTCGAACGCTCCGTGATGATGTTCACCCTCAACCTCTGCGGATTCACCGGCAGCGGCGGGTATATCATTTTCATCATCATCATTCTGACCTGCCTCATCGTTCGTGACCAATGCCAAGACTTCTGAGTGTCCCTTGAGGTCGTCGATTGTGGGGCGATGCCTGTTACTCCGAAGCTTACCATCGCTCACGAGGTACGGAATGTCGTCCTTGACTTGCAAATGTACGAATCCCTGCTTTGGCGTAACCATGAAAGGTAGTTTACCAGGCATCCAGTGAAAAGCATACCCCATCTTCATGCATCTTCTCCCTATCGACAATACCGTGGGCGACTCATCCAACACATGTGGTTCGACAGTCTCGTCCAACTCGATCTTGGCCACGTCGGATGTGGATGTGGAACCATTTGCTGTCTGGAACACAATCTCATCATCATCTTTTACTATATCGACGCCCAGGCTCTTCGCACCCGGTGTCCATCAACCACTTCACCTTTTTGTTAATACATGACATTGCGAACACATTCTTCGGCAGACCATGCTGTTTCTTCCAGTCAATGACCGCTTCCTTGATCTCGTCCTCAACCCGATCATACTCAAACACAATAGTGTTCTCCTTGGTCACCGGAAAGTAGTGTTTTCTGTAAACATCGTCCACCACCTCTTCCAGTATCCTTGCTCTTATTAATGATCGTTGGACTTGATAGGCTGATAATTCTCGATGATCACTGTCCTTGAACTTCTTCTCATCAATGTGTACGTACTGGTAATGAGCATTCTCATTGCCCTCATAGCCATACCACTCTTCCTTTCGTTCCAACTACTCTCGTCTTCAAGATAGGTGATCTCCCCATTCTCATCGACGTCGAGTACTTCCTTGAACCATACCATCTTCTCGGGGATCTCGGACTCGCCAGACCATCTTGATGACTCACTCATGACGTCGTCATCACGCTCGTGGTAGACAGTCTCGGCTTCATCCGGTTCAACATGATCAACGTCTTTCTTGAAGCTGACCTTTCCCGCAGGGACCGATTGCTTCAAGACTATCGCAGGCATGGCGATGGCCCTTCTCACAATCGCTGGTGCTGCGGCCTTGGGGGCAGCCTTCGCCTTGGGTTGTGTCTTGTCCCCTGACGTTGCCGGAGCTGAGTTGTTCTTGATGAGCTCATGCTTGTATTTGCAAGCACTGCCTTTCTCACACTTTCCCTTCTGGAACGCGTAGCACACTCCATCCTCCTTCTTCGGTGAGGACGATCTGGATTTGAACTTTCCTTTCCCTTTTCCTTTGGGCATGTTCTCGCATCCCTTCTCCGCTTTGAAGTGATACCAACATGGATTCTCCTTGCTTCCGCTCGGACTCTTGCCCCTGTCGTTGGCACCATCGGACTTGCCGTTCTTGCCAACGTGACCCTTTGCTTTGGCCTTCGGGAGCACAGGAGCGGCATCAGGTCCATTGGATTTGCCCTTCTTGCCTTTGCCATTCTGGCCCTCCTGTTTGCCAGAAGCCGGAGCTGCATCTTTGCCGCCTGACTTCATCATTGTTTTGACCGACTTCTCCTTCATGTCGAGCATCAGACCTTCCCGATCCGACTTGATTTGGTGGTCAATCAATGCCAACAAGAATTCATACGACTTCTGAGGACATCTTCTTGCTCCCTTTGATCTTCCTGTGTAGGATGTCTCTTAGCGCCAATGTACTGGGTCTATCTTCGCTCCTCATCTTCAGCAACAAATCATACCACTTGTTCCTGAACACGACCAAGTTCTTGTCTCCAGGAAAGTCGAGGTTGAATAAGTGCTCGATGTGGTAGACAAGGTCCGTTCGATCAGATGTTCTGAATGATTGCATGACCAATGCCACCAACTCTCGTCCCTTCACTCCTTGTTGATGTCGTAGTTCTGAATGTCGTGTAGCATCGAGGTACACATCCTTGGCTTCGTCTGGTGCTTGTCTCAGCATGTTCTGCATGCCCATGGCCATCTTGATGTCGATTGTAGCGAATCTGTCACCGCCTGAGTCGCTTAGTAGATTGAGGTCTGGGTTTAACCCGAGAGCCTTTTCCAACCATCTTGTCCACGTGTCGGTATCCGGATCTGCGCATGCACTCAGCACATTCATCAGCAATTGCATCTTCCAGTTATCGAGCTGATGGATCTTCGGCCAATTGGGAATGGATACCCTTTCAGCCTCTTTTCTCGAAATCCTCGGCCTCTCGTTCTTGATCTCACGATCATCCCTCAATCGCCTGCGTCCCCTCCGTGTCCGACTGTCTTCCTCTTCTTCCTCGTCTTCCTCATCCTCTTCGTCATCGTCGTCTTCATCCTCATCATCGGGCGGATCGTCTGGAGGCCCTCCCCCACCACCTGTTAGACTCGAATGACGTCGACCAGGTCCCTGTTGGTTCCGCCGGATGAGAATCCGTTGTAATCCAATGGAGGTGTAGTACCATTGTTTCCTCCTCCATTACCACCACCACCAGTTGTAGTCGTAGGTTGTGGGACTAGCCCGACAACCCCCTGCATCTGTGATAGGTGTACATCGATCATCGGATCACCGAAAGACGGAAAAAGAATCGAACCCGGTACTAGTGACAAATTAGGGATCGAATTGGATGATGATGACGGGTATGTCCCGGCCATCTTCTTGTCTTCCCTAATCGAATTAAGTTGGGGTCCTCCCTCAAGGCGTTTCACTACTGCTCGTTCACGATGTTCATCTTTCTTGCTCGAGGCCTCCTGAATCTCCAGCTTCTTAGCTTGAGTGTCCTGAGTTCCTCATTGTCTGCATCGAGCTGACGAACGAAGCTCTCTTCCTGTTTGAGCATCGCCTCCCGATTCATCAATTGTTCTTGAAGCTTGCGCATCTCCTCGAGGTACTCATCACGCATCCCTTTAGCTGTCGACTTCCAGAACTCGGTTTCTTTCGACTTCTCGTCCATCGTGCTTCGTTCCTCTCGTTTCTCTTCCCTGGCCTGGGCCAATTCCAAGATTGCATCCTGACGGTGACCGCCCTCGATAGCAATCATCTGATCCTTCCTCGACACGTCGGATTCATACTGTTTGACGATCTCTTCTTTCTCACGAAGCAAACATTCTGCTCTTTTCGATTCTTGCTCCGCAAATGTCGTCACGTCATTCAGTCTCGTCATCAGTTGCTCCCTGGTGTCCTCCATCGAGTACATCTCGGGGCGCTTGACAAGTGCATGTTCCAACTGTGATTTTAGGCTCTGACCCATCTCCTCCTCGTTGAACTTCTCAATAGATGTAGACGATTCGATCCCTCTGGTCTGTTGCTGATAAACGGAAATCTGCTGTGAAGCTTCACGGTGAATCCGACTTGCATGTGTAGCTGATTCCTGCGCGGCCGCCTTCTCGCTTGCCATGTAGGATCTCATCAGTGCAATTTCCTGTTTCTGCTCCATGATCATTCCCTCAGCTTGTCGCATTTGTTGCATCATCGCATTCGACTCCATGTCTTTCTTTTCCCCGTATTGATATGCGTTCATTTCTGCCTCGCGCATCTGTTGGGCTTCCGCCTCAAACTTGCGCCAGGCCTCTGCCATGTGGTGTTGGTGATGACTCACAAGATGTCCCGACTGCTTGCTGGCAATGTCGCATCGTCTCTCCAGTTCCTGGATCCGGATGGTGCTTCCATAGTCTTCTTGATGAAGATTCGCCATTGCTGCCGACATTTCATCAAGTGTCTTTTGATATTCCCCGATCTCCACCTCCATCTTATTCTTTTCTTTGATCGCGGCGCGAAACTCCGCACTGGTGGGTGACTTTGACCTCCCACCCTTCGATGTCGATCTCACGCTCTTTTGCGACGCCCGTGGGGTCGCTGGTGAAGATGATGATCTTCTCGGTGGAGAATCCCTCTGTTTCGACTCCTGATGGATGGCGATCTGTTTCCATGATCTCGTGGGTGTGGATATGTCGCTGAATAGTGCGGATCCACCGCTTCCAGGTTCATCCTGCGAATCTGCGACCATATCCATCACCGCAGGAAGAGCCATCAATCCATTGGATCCCTCCGAACTGTCGTTCCCAAAAGTTGCAGTACTTGGGCTCGCTGAAGATGCCATTGTACTGTGTGGGTTATTGTTCTTCTGCAGTTCCTGTACCCGCAATAAACCAGCTGTCTCTCCGTCCAGTGTAGAGCTTGCGATACGGCTGATAACCTGGCAAGAGATGGCAAGGTGACGTCCCGTGAAACGCTGTCCACCGAGCCTCAAGCTGAATGTACTCAACCACGTAGAAAGGGTATACGGCCAAACCGTTATAGCCAAACCAGTGCAAACCGTTGTAAGGGTATTGTCCAGTAACCACACACACGTCCGATATCAGCAGCGCGAATGAACCTGTTTTCTCTCACACAGATCGATCACAGGCGAACGTAGTTCATGCAAGACCTTGAGCCCTACGTGTATCTTGAGCCAAATGTGGTTTCCAAAGGGAACATCTCAATCAACAAGAACATGGACCTCAGAACAGCTTCCCAATTCGGCACGGGGCCTAGAGGGTTTTAACAGTTTGGCTGCGCGAGATCGTGTTATTTGGTGCGCTGCGTGCGGCTTAGCGCACCATTCTGGCCTTGAGTGTTCATGTGCCTGTCACAAGCTTGCTCGTGCATATTCAATGCGTCATGGCCTCGTGCTGGATTGATCTTCAGCCAATGAGTGACAAGCAGTGTGTTGCTCCAGTACGGAGCGGAGCTGCAACTTTTAACTGATGGACAAACTGCTTGACTCGACTGTGTGCGACTTTGGAAAACAGCAACAGGGCTGCGCAAGTGAGTTTAGATGCGTGAGTGCGGAAGTTCACTTGAGGCCCAGCAGACAATGGAACAAGAGGAAGAAAGAAGTTGTCGCTCTATAAATATCCTGACTTCATTTGAGTTTATGGCAACAGCCGTGCACGCACACATGTCATGACATCATGAATGACATGAACCATGACCCATGTTCAGGCTGCAAACATTCCAGTCATGCTGTCATGGCTGTGAGCCGCAAAGACACTGGCCAGAAGTGTGCATGCTGCTTGGCTTGAGATGCGGTTTTGCGGCTCAAGCCTGTCAGTAGCAGTTGACTCAACGTGCTTGATTGAGATTTTGTGAACCATTGACATTGTCAGCCTCATGTCAACTGGCTCGCCTGCAGATAAAAAGAAGCGTCGGACAGAGACAGTGGTCGATTCTCCTGCAAGTCAGACAGTGTGTCACACCGAATCAGAAGCCAGTGTGACAGTGTGTCAAATCAGGGAGACAAGAGAGCCTGAACTTCCTCAGCCTGACTGGACTGACGCTCAGCCACGGGACTGGGAAGCTGAAATGACTGAGCCGGAGCTTCAGCAGGGGAATGACAATGACGACGTCGAGCAGTCAGATTTATCGGAGCTGGACTTGGAACTGGAACGTGAATATAGCCACCCCTGTATTGCAGAATGTATTCTCACAGATGTGTCTGTCAGGGTCGAGGACCGTGTGGGCATGACTGGTGGTGTGACTATTATGTGGGTTGGACATGAAGCGTTTGTTCAGTTGCCGAGAGATCTGCAAGTCAATCGGGAACCTGTGACCTTTGTTACTGGCATGCGTGGCGCACTGCTCATGATCATCAACGAAAACCGCCAGACAATGCATTGCTCCCATTGCTCGAACCTTGATTCAACTTATGTGCTTGACAACCCCATTGCAACGATCTGTGCTGACCGTGATCCGTGCCGCTGTCCTTGCCACAAGTTATTGACAGCGCTTGACTTGACGCATGGCAGAGTATTTTTTCACCCTTTTTTTGAGGCCGACCTTTTTTTTCGGGAATTTTCTTCCAGCGCTTTTAGGAATTTTTATCCGTTCCATTTTCCGGTCACCTTGGAGTGGTTTAAGGTGGGTCTAGGGCGCGATTAGGGTTTAGGGTGGCTGGGATTTCGGGGTGGGCCTGGTTAAGGGTGGGTTCGGCGCGGGTTTGGTTGGGGTCTTAGGCAGAGGGTGAGATGAAGCTTGGGTTGGCGCAAGGTTGGTTTAGTTAAGGGTTAAGGTGGGTTTCAGGTGGGTTTAAGGTGAGTTTAGTTGGGGTAGGCTTCGGGTTGGTTTAGGTTGGGTTTAGTTGGGTTTAGCATGGGTTTGGGGTGGGCAGGCTATTGGTTTAGGGTAGGATGGGTTTGGTAGGTTGGGTGCGTTCGCAGTTCCTCTCATCCAGGACGTCTGAACCGCCACCTTCACGAGGAGACTTGGCGGGTGCCTTAGTGAAACAGGACAGGAGAATGAAAGCCAGCTGAGTGCCAGGAATCTAGGCTCTTGTAGGGCGGTTTAGGGTGTTCAGGGTTGGTTTAGGGCGTTCAGGTTCAGGGTGGGCTTAGGGGTCTGTTCAGGGTTGGTTTAAATTGTTCGGGGTGGGTCGGGTGGTTTAGGGTGGCGTGGACTGGGTTTATGGGTAGGTTTAGGGTTGGCTTGAGGCTGGTCTAGGGTGTGTTTGCGCTTGTTTAATTGGGTTGGTTGAGTTGAGGAAAAAGGCGGGTTTAGTGAGGTTTCGGATCGGTTTAGGGCTTCAAAGCACGTGGGTTAAGGGTGGGTTTGGGGTGCGTTTGGGGTCTGAGTGGGTCGGGGAAGGCGGGTTAGATGGAGCTGGGGTTGGTGCAAGGTTGGTTTAGTTGGGTTAAGGTGGGTTTAAGGTGGGTTCAGTGTTGTTCTGCTGCTAGTTTCGGGTGGGGTCAGTGTTGGCTGGGTTTAGGGCTTACGGGGTTCAAGGTCGGTTCAAGGTCCTTGGCTTAGGGTAGGCTTCGGGTAGGTTTAGGTTGGGTTTAGTTGGGTTTAGCATGGGTTTGGGGTGGGCAGGTTTTTGGTCTAGAGCAGGATGGTTTGGGGTAGGTTGGGTGTGTTATCCAGGAAGTCCTTGGTGCATGAACCGCCACCTTCACGAGGATACTTGGCGGGTGCCTTTCAAGGAGGACAGGAGAATGAAAGCAAGCTGAGTGACAGGCATCTAGGCTCTTGTAGGGCGGTTTAGGGTGTTCAGGGTTGGTTTAGGGCGTTCAGGTTCAGGGTGGGCTTAGGGGTCTGTTCAGGGTTGGTTTAAATTAGGGTGGCGTGCACTGGGTTTACGGGTAGGTTTAGGGTTGGCTTGAGGCTGGTCTAGGGTGTGTTTGCGCTTGTTTAATTGGGTTGGTTGAGTTGAGGAAAAAGGCGGGTTTATTAGGGGTTCAAAGCATGTTGGTTAAGGGTGGGTTTGGGGTGCGTTTGGGGTCTGAGTGGGTCGGGGCAGGCGGGTTAGATGGAGCTGGGGTTGGTGCAAGGTTGGTTTAGTTGGGTTAAGGTGGGTTTAAGGTGGGTTTAGTGTTGTTCTGCTGGGGTGGGGTTAGTGTTGGTTGGGTTTAGGGTTTACGGGGTTCAAGGTCGGTTCAAGGTCCTTGGCTTAGCTTAGGGTAGGCTTCGGGTAGGTTTAGGTTGGGTTTAGTTGGGTTTAGCATGGGTTTGGGGTGGGCAGGTTTTTGGTCTAGAGCAGGATGGTTTGGGGTAGGTTGGGTGTGTTCGGGGTTACTCTCAAGGAAGTCCTTGGTGCATGAACCGCCACCTTCACGAGGATACTTGGCGGGTGCCTTTGAAGCAGGACAGGAGAATGAAAGCAAGCTGAGTGACAGGCATCTAGGCTCTTGCAGCGCGGTTTAGGGTGTTCAGGGTTGGCTTCGGGCGGGTGTTGGTTTTGGTTTTTGGGGTGGGTTCAGGTTCAGGGCGCGTTGGGGGGTTGGTTTAGGTTGGGCTCAGGGGTCTGTTCAGGGTTTGTTTAAGTTAGGTTCGGGGTGGGTGTAGGGTGGTTTAGGGTGGGCTTAGGGGTTCAGAGTTGTGGGTTTAGGGCGGCGTGCGGGTGTGTAAGGGTGGGTTCAGATGGAGTTTAATTTGGTTGGGTTGGTTGAGTGGAGGAAAAAGGCGGGTTTCGTGAGGTTTCGGATCGGGTGTTTAGGGTCTGCGGTTTTAGGGTTCAAGGCATGTTTGGTACGTTTAGGGTGGTTCAGGGTGGGTGAAGGGTAGGTTTAGGGTGCGTTTGCGGCGGGTCGGGGCAGGTGTAGGGTACGTGGTTTTGTGTTTGAAAAGTATACCGGGGGGGCTCAGGGTGCTTCATTGCTTGCTTGCTTGCTTGCTTGGCTGGCTGGCGCTTGCTTGCTTGCTTGCTTGCTTGCTTGCTTGCTTGCTTGCTTGCTTGCTTGCTTGCTTGCTTGCTTGCTTGCTTGCTTGCTTGCTTGCTTGCTTGCTTGGCTGGCTGGCTGGCTGGCTGGCTGGCTGGCTGGCGCGCGCTTGCTTGCTTGCTTGCTTGCTTGCTGGCTGGCTGGCTGCCTATCTGGCTGGCTGTCCTGCGCTTGCTTGCTTGCTTGCTTGCTTGCTTGCTTGCTTGCTTGCTTGCTTGCTTGCTTGCTTGCCCCAGGGACTGGAAAGAAAATCCCAATCCAGCGGGAGAAAAATTCCCTAAATAATATAGCACCCATTTTTTGAGCCGGCTCGCCAGCGACGTCAATAATGAATATGATGATGGACAATGGAATGGTCCAACGTTGCTGGCGCTAACGTGCGCTCATGATGACTTGCGATTCACTGATGCGACAATAACAAAGAATAATTATTATAAAATTGAGTGACACACACTTACTGTGCATGTTGTATGTTCTTGCATGTGTTTGTCCTTGTTTGCATTTGTGTCATGTATTTTTGCATTGTTTTGCACTTTTCTTGCATTTTTGTATTTTGTTGCATATTTTTGCATTTTGCATTTTTGTATTTTTTGCATTTTTGCATGTTTTTGCACTTTTTTTGTACTTTTTGCATGTTTTTGCATTTTTTGCACTTTTTTGCATCTTTTTGCACTTTTTTGCATCTTTTTGCACATTAGATGCAAAAATAAGATAATTTGAGATAATTTGAGATTAATTGAGGTATAAGGTCTAAACCCCATGGATCTGGGACCCTTAATATAATCAGTGACGTCAGGGAGAGATCTGAGGGCCGAGCGTCCGTCCGGCGGGAGTGCACGCTCGAAGCGTGACTCACCGCCTTCAGGATTGGAGCTATAATAAGGGCCGTGCGCCCCTCGGGCGGGAGCAGACGCTCGAAGCACCGCTCACCGCCCTCGGGGTTAGAGTCCTGAGCCAGCCTTCCGCTCGAAGCGGTCGGCGGGCTGGAGGCGGACCTGAAAGGGTGCATCGACGCTACCTACCCGGCTACAGACGACGCTTACGGTCCGCAACCGGTCACCAGCCCAAGCTCGTAGCTTACGGCTGATAACCTGCGGTTTGGGGAGAACGCTTACACCCCGGAAATCAGACCCTGGTATGGTTGGTCACCAAAACCAAGGGTGGAACCCGGTAACAAAGCTCAGGGTGAACCCCAACTGGTGACCAGGTTGAAGACCGTTGGAAGTTGAAGTAGTAGAACAGGTTTGGAGGTTGAACAAGACAAATAGACAAAGAACAGCAAACCCAACGTAGACGCCCACGGCAACAACGTACCCGAGGCCCACAGATCCAGAGCGGCGGGCCGAACGCCCCTTTTTCACGTGGGGAGGCCGTTACGCTGCCAGGCCCCCGTTACGGGCTTGAGCCAAGGTTGCAGCTTGGCTGATAGACTATGCAACACGTGAACTTAACATTTTGGAAAACTCAAGGTTTTTTGATGTTCTGGTTAAAAACTAAAAAACCTCGAGTTTTCCAAAAAACACAAATTGGCAGACCCTATGTCAGTCATACTGAGAGGCATAGGGTCTGCCTTTGGCAAAACTCAAGGTTCTTGATGTTCTGGGTGAAAAACAAAAAGCTAGAGGACGATTGGCCCGAAAGCATTTTTCCCCAGGTGCTCATCCAGCCGCGGAGACACCTTTTTACATCGCTGCGGCGAGCGTGTCTGCACGCGGCGATGCTCAATGTGTATGGTCACATGAGAGCTCCATCTCATCGTCCTACGAGAGGAAACATGGCAGTGCTCGATCCCACATATTTACATCCGTTAAAACAAGAAGAGTAAAGCTCGTGGGCTCGAAACGAATTACAAGCAAAAGGGAAAAGCAATTAATAGCAAAGCTTACACGACGGCCACAGTTTCTGCAAAGCACGCTCGCGCAACTTAGCTCTGTGCAAGATGCCTCTGCGCAGCTTGGCTCTGTGAAGGTTGGCTCTACGCAAGCTACTTTTCGCGAGTGGCTCAGCGCAACTCGCTCTGTGCAAGCTGGCTCTGCCCGAGTCTGCTCGGCGCAATGTGCTTTGCACGAACTGCGCCGCGCGATTTCTCACGAAAGTGGTCTGCGCAAGCTGCATTGTTCCAGGCTGCTGCGCGCAAGTTGCTCTCTGCAAGCTGCTGCACGCAAGTGCTCTATGCAAGTTGCTCTGCGCAAGTGCTCTGAGCAAGTTGCTCTGCGCAAGTGCTCTGCGCCAGTTGCTCCGTGCAAGCGCTTTGCGCATGTGCTCTGTGCAAGTTCGTCTGTGCAAGTTGCTCTGCGCAAGTGCTTTGTGCAAGTGCTCTGTGCAAGTTGCTCTGCGCAAGTGCTGCCGGAGCTGTGGGAATGTACTTCGCGTACTATTTTTGTACGTAAAAGTTGCGATTTTCCAGCTGGAGCTGCGGGAGTGTGCTCCGCGTACTACGTCTGTACTTAAAAGTTGCGATTTTCCAGCCGGAGCTGCAGGAGCACGCTCCGCGTACTACGTTTGTACTTAAAAGCTGCGATGTTCAAGCCGGAGCTGCCGCGGACCAGGGGGGAATCGAACCCGCGACCGCGGGATTGCGAAAGCAGGCGCGCAAACCACGAGACAACTTCCAAAGGCCATCTCGCGAGCAACCAAATCGCACGGCGCCACAGCGAGAGCGCTTCGACACGCACGATCTCCGCAGAGGGTTCGCCGAGACTAAGAACAATTCGCACGGCGCCACAGCGAGAGCGCTTCGACACGCACGATCTCCGCAGAGGGTTCGTCCGGGAATGTCAAAAACGCAAAAAAACTCGATATTTTGCACCTCGACCAGGCCGATCCCCGCAGAGGGTCGCGCGGGCATATCAAAAAACGTAAAAAACCTCGAGTTTTTGCACCTCGACCACGCCAATCCCCGCAGAGAGTCGCAGAGGGTCGCGCGGGCACCGCAAAAAACGCAAAAAAAAACCTCAAGTTTTTGCACCGCGACCACGCCGATCTCCGCAGAGGGTCGCGCGGGCATATCAAAAAACTTGAAAACCTCGAGTTTTTGCACCTCGACCACGCCGATCCCCGCAGAGGGTCGCATTCCCGATCGTCGGCAACATGCCCACCCCCCGCCAAGAAAGAGATTCTTAATACCGAGCTCTTTCTCTTTCTTTCCCGCGCGTTAAGTACTTAACCTAACTTACTTAACCTAGCTTACACAGCGGCTAACGCCGAGCCTCTACACCTAGCTTAGCTTAGCTCTATGCACCTAGCTCTATGCACTTGCTCTGCGCAAGTAACTCTATGCTGGTGACTCCATGCTGGTGACTCTGTGCAAGTATCTCCATGCTGGTGACTCTGCGCAAGTATCTCCATGCTGGTATCTCCATGCTGGTGACTCTGCGCAAGTATCTCCGTGCTGGTGACTCTGCGCAAGCTACTCTGCGAACTTGACCAAGAGCTCCTGGTATCTCCATGCTGGTGACTCTGCGCAAGCTACTCTGCGCAAGTTGACCAAGAGCTCCGCACGGAAGAACCCTTCGCAATGCTTTCGGGAACAAGGTACATTTGTCATCATAGATATAGATAGGTATATATAGATATACAGTAGATAGATATAGGTAAATGAAGATAGATACAGATAGAAAGGTGGATGGATGGATGGATGGATGGATGAATGGATGGATGGATGGATTGTTCGACAGACAGACAGATAGATAGAAAGATATCTAGATGTCTAGATATCTAGATAGATAGATAAATAGACAGATAGCTAGATAGATAGATAGATAGATGCATGAATGGATACAGGTAGATATAAATAGATAGATCTGGGTAGATATAGATAAATCGATGGAAAGACAGATAGATACATAGATAGATAGATGGATGGGAAAATGGATGGCTGGATGGATGGATGGATAGATAGATAGATAGATGATTTCTGAAATGGAGAAATAGATGGAGCTAGATAGACACAGGTAGAGATAGGTAGAGAAGACATACTCCAGACATATACTGGAAGTGTACTAGACACACGCTAGACACATGCTAGAACAATACAAGACATAGAGAAATGCTCCAAACTAGAACTATCAAAGAAAACACTAGACCTTTATCAGAAAGATGCTAGACATCCAGAAGTTTGCTAAACATATGCTACAACTATACCAGACATGTGCTGGACATATGCTAGAACTATATGGTAGATGTGCTAGAAATGCGCTAGACATATGCTAGAAGCCTGCCAGCTAGAAGCAGGGAATGCTTCTGGGAGGACAATCTTTTTCAGTAGTGTCTGCTTGCAACAGGCTAACAATTTTGGGCACAACACTCAAAGCAATAAAGGGGCATTGCCATGTATGCCTACTTCTGACTCTCAATTTGTTTGACATGTTCATGATCTGTATCCTTGCTTGGCCAGTTTTGCGCAAGCCCGCCAGCTAAGTGTAGAAGCAACAACGCACCGCAAAAGCCTTTAGGTGAAAAAAGCGCACATGTTGTCTCCTGCGCAGCTCAAATGTCACGGCGACCCGCTCTCTTTGTTGGTGTCCTAGCCCCATGGTGTCCTGTGGTGTCTCGGTGTCGGTGGTGTCTTGGTTGTGTTGTGTTGGTGTCCGGTAGTGTCCCGGCGGTGTTCTGATCCTTTGTTCCTAGTGCTGTCCCGGAAGTGTTTAGGCGATGTCCGCGTAGTGTTCGGCTGGCGTCCCGGCCGTGGATGATGGTGTTTGGCAGTGTTGGTGCGTTGATGGTGTCTTAGTGGTGTTCAGCGGGTGTTCTGAAGGGTGTCGCAGTGCCAGTGGTTTCCCACTGGTGCTCTGGTGTCCCAATGGTTTGGTAGTAGTGGTAGTAGTAGTGGTAGTAGTAGTAGTAGTAGTAGTAGTAGTAGTAGTCTTGGTGGCATGTGGTGTTGCGGCTGTGTTTTGGTGGTGGCCTGGTTGTGTTGCTGCAACGAGCGTCCCGGTGGTGTTTTGGCGGTGTCCCGTTGTTATGCGCCGGTGTTGCCCCAGTGCTTTGCCAGTCGTAACCTGGTGTTGTCTCGTCGGTGCGCTGGTGGTGTCCCCATGGTATCTTGGCGCCGGTGTCCCGGTGGTGTTCTGGTTGTCCTGATGCTAACCTGGTGGTGGTGCGGTGGTGTCGGCGTGATGCTGCGCCGCAGGTTGTGTTCTGTTCCGCTGGTGGTGTTCCATAGTTCGGTGTTGCCCCGGTGATGGTGGTGTCCTGGCGGCGGTGATACTCGTAGCGGTCTCCCAAAGGTGGTGTCCCTGTGGTGGTGTTGCGGAGATGGCATGCCGTGTTTTGGCGGTGTCCTGCTGGTGTTGTCACGGATGTTTTGGTGTTCCGGCGACGCAGTGTCCTGGTGGTCCCCTTGGAGTCCAGGTGGTGGCTCGGTGGTGTTCCGGTGGTGTTCCGGTGCGTTGTCGTTATGTCCCGTTATGTTCTGGCGGTGTCCTAGTTGTGTCCCAATATTGTGTGCTCCGGGCGGCGTCTTGTTGCTTTTTCGGCGGAGTCCCGGTGTCATGTCGTGTCTCTGTGGCGTCGCGGTGTTTTAGTTGTGCGCCTGGTGTGTCATGCATGTTGGTACCCTGATGGTGTCCTGGTGTTTTGCTCCGGTGGTGTCCCGGTGTGTCCCAGTAGTCTCCCGCTGCCCCGGTGAGTTTTCCGGTGGTACTGTAGGTGTTGTTGGCCGGTGGTGTTCCGCTGCGTCCTAGTGGTGTTGCGGTGTCCAAATGGTGCGTTGGTGTGTTATGTCTCTGTGGCGCGGGGGATTGTTTTTCAGGCGGTGTCCTGGTGGGGTTCCGGTGTTGCGTCCCTGCGGCGACCCGGTGCCAGTGCCCCGGTGGTGGTGTCCTGGTGGTGGTATCCAGTAGTGGCCAACCTGTGTCGCGGTGGTGTCGTTGTTATCTTCCGAAGGTGACCTGGTTGTGGTTTGCTGCTAATGGTAGCCTGGTGGTTGCGTCCCATTTCAATCCCGGTATCAGTGGTGCCCCGGCGTTATGTTTGATCACTTTCTCAGTGATATTACTTGGTGGCATCCTGGTGGTTTGCATGCGGTGTCACTGCGGTGTCCTTGTGGTGACCACGTGGTATTCAAGTCGCGGTCAGTGTTCCAGTGTTCTGTCAGTGTGCCGGTTGAAGTGGCAGTGTCCCGGTTGGCGTTCCATTGTCTGTCGCTGGGTTTACTTTCATCAGTTGGTGGACACTTCAATGCCTTCCCAAAGACCTTATGCAGCAAATATTTGTCCTCACATGTTGATTGCCCAGGGTACTCTCCCACCCACAAACCTGGAATAGGGATGAATTTTGATGGCCCAGGGAATACGGATGACAGCTTTTCCTTTGCAGGGACCATCAAGAAAGGACTGCCTCCCAAAGCATCTAAAGACAGAACGGCTTCTGGATCCTGAAAGCCAATTCTGCAGGGAAAACACTACCCATGATTCTGCACATTGACACCGGTCGCTTACGACATTGTTGAGCGGTTCGCACACACATACGTCCTACACGCAGCCGCGGAGGTCACCGCCACTTTCTGGGCGAATAGCCACCCCGCATGGAACGCAATCCATCCATGCACCCACAAAAAGTTGGAATCCGCATGGCACACCAACTCCAACATAAAGCTGCGGCGACTTCAACAAGTACGTGTATGCTGGCCAAAGTTGATCTATGCCCGGCCTTTGCTCCCTGGCGAAGGCCTTCACCGGTCACGGTCTGACCACTCAAACGCCTAGGCGCATGTTCCGGGCAAACAACAACTCGAAAGCCTGCAACGCAACTAGTTGAAGGGGTGCACGAATGCGCTGCGTTCCACACAGGAGCTCAATCTGGTCGCCCTTTCTGCGCGGCTCACATTTCGGGAGTTGGTATGGCCCTTGGCAAGCAGGATACTTGTGGATTTGCGCAAGGCTAGCATTCCCAGAATGAATCCTCTGCGCGGAGTAACCTGCTCTCAATGCACTGAGCAACCTTGCCTACCCGGCGGCCGCGTTGGCCGCCAGGGTTGGTCCTGTCCAATTGCTCAAAATTCAGCGGGCGAACGCCCAATGCTTGGGATGACCTTCAGGGCATCTTTACTTTGAATCTGCTCAGTACACACTCAGTACACATTCAGTACACATTCAGTACACACCTTGATGCTGAAACTCCGTCAAGCCGCACGCTTGAAAGTCAGCACCCAAGCGCTCAGCCGCTGCAAGCTACACGCCTGCAGGGGAGGAGGGCTAAAATCGGTGCCCGGGGCTAGGGCTGTACATGCGCCGGGCTTAAACTCGGCGGATGTTGGTGACCTGGGCGCAGTTGTACACGACATACTCGGTGCCAGAGTCACGACCAAGAATCTTCACGGAGTCGTAGCCCTCGGACACGAGCTGTGTGAAGGTGGTGCTCCCTTGGCGCTGAACCACCTTCATGCGACCCACACGCACAGTGGCCTTCAGCATCGCCCCACGCTGATTTGCCTTCCTGCGGGCCTCAGCCGGGCTCTCTGCGAAGTAGATGCCCCCGCCAGCCAGACCGCCTTGGCCCCGGAGCATGCGCTGCGAGCTCAAAATCCTCTCAGCCGCCTCCTCACTGGTCTCGTGGTAGAGCTCCAGATTCAAAGAGTGGTCTCGTGGGGCTCTCACCAGAAGCGGGTGGGCGGCACCGGGGAAGGGCGCGGCCAGCGACCCCAAGAACGTGCCGTCCTGCAAGATGGCACCCAGGCAAATGCCGCCGACACTCACTGTGGACACGCGGGGCGGCCCAGACCTGTCCTCTCGGACGATCACTGGCAGTCCTCCCAAGACAAGGGGGTGGCCGAACATGGCGAGGGGGCGTGGACGGGTCAACAAACAGCCTCGCAAATGCAGCCATCAAACACGACGAATGGAACGCGTGAATCTCATGCCCAACGTAGCTACTGCGTTGCGATGCAGTTGGCAAGCATGGAGAGCGCGAATCAGCATCACAGGCCGCTCGACACATGTCTGACATCCCTGCGCATCTCAAGCTTTTGCCCTAGAGCTCCAAGACCATGGCCTAGCCGCCTGTTGGTTTTTTTGCAGTCGTCTCCGCTGATGCTCCTTTGATACGTCGCATTCCATCCTAGCCTGCGCAAGGACTGAAGTGCCCGCGCATACCTAAAACAACATGGTATGATTGCAACCTGACAGTGGCAAGAGCACAGCAAATCGACGAAACGCACCATGCGCAAACCACGCCTGAAGTCAATGTCGCTGAAGCCGAGACAGGGGTCTGAAGCAACACCTCATCATGGCTTGTGACACTCAATACACATCTGCGCGCCCCGATCTAGCTGAATGCTACACAGCAACTGACTGGGCGTGTGTGCGCGCCGTTACGTCTCCAGATCTTTCCTGTTGGCAAGGCTAAGCGCCCTGCCTGTGGAGGCTCACAAGGTGAGCCTGGTAACCCAGGAGCAGTAACGACCCCACATGCGGCTTTCCGACCTTCAACACCTTCATCTTGTTCGGGCTTTGAAATACTTTGCCCACTGTCTTTTTCCCGCTCGTTTTTGTCCTCGCACCCCCCTGTGAGCCCTGAATCTCCTGTCAGTCTCTCACCTTGGCTTTCCGAGGCTTCACTACACCCTTCTTCACTCTTTACTGGGAATGGGCACAGCAGCCCCGACGCATTTGCATTTGGTCTATCCTTTTGAGCCTTATCCCTGAAAACAACGAACAGCAGCGACAGGCGGTGAATCTGCTCGCCGTGCTGGAAGCGCAGTTCGCCGTTGTAAACATGCTTGTGGCGTTTGAAAGAGGTGTGACCGCCGTGCTGCACGATAAGAGCATCAGATTTCAGTCGAGCAGCTCAAAAAAAGCAAAAGCAAATGCAAACAGGCACTGCCAACCAAAGTTTGCTTGTTGCACCTCCGAGCTTCCGCATCAACTCAACTCGGCAACCCACGCGAGCTCACTTCTAAGGCAAGGACATCTGGAATTGGTGAGTCCCCTATCTTTTTCAGGGTGTCCACTGGGCAGGCAACCCAAGAAGGTTCTGGCAAGGGAGTCCACAACAAGAAAGTCTTCGCTGGCAATGGGCTTTCCAACCAGTTGTCCACTGTCCGAAGCACTCAGAGCGACAAGGCTGCTTTCTTCATAAGAGGTTTCTATTGCGATATGGGCATGCGCGCAAGCAAGGGTCAGCAGCTCAGTAACTTTTGACACATGTTAAAACAGCGCCGCTACTGCCACTGGCGCTGCTGTTGCTATCCTGGGGGAAACAGCCCCGGCAGCTTGTTGCTGCCGCTGTCGACGCCGCCTTCTCTCAATTTGTGCTAGCCGTGCTCTGGTGCCTCCCAGAAGGGCCCCTCCTGTCAAAGGCTCTTGCAATATCTCTTTCGAAAGCTGCCAAATCGGCCGTATCCTTCGCACTGCGCGCCGTTGCGGCACATGCTACTCCAACTCTAGCCTTGCAGTGTGCTTCGAGCCACCAACAGGGCAACCGGTTTCACCGGGCACTCAAATAGCTATTTCCGTTAGCGCTTCGTTATTGCTTGGGTTATTGTTGGGGGTGCCCTCTGAGACTGGAATTCTGCCTCCGCATGCAACAACATGATGGGAGCCTGTGGCACACTACCCCAGGGCCGCGCTTTTTACGCTGCAGGGCCCGTCCAACATCTTCCATTCTCAAGGACATGCAACGCCTGCAGCCTCTGGTTTGCATTTCGCACTGGCCAGCAAAAACCCTATAGGCACTTCTCCGCTACTTGCTCCCACAAAAACCAACATGAACGCTGCCATGCACTCCTGCGCCATCCTGACCGCCGGCGTGGATGAGCAGCAACCCTACAAATACTCCATCACTACTTCCTTCCAAAGCAGCTTCCCATCAGTGAGCTTGATCCTTTCTTCAAGCTTCCAAGCCATCTGGAGCCACAGTGCAGGCTGCAAATCGCAATTCCTACTACGTACACAGCAGGACATATTTGCATAAGATCGCACGGGTCGAGACATCGTTATCGTTCTTTTAGTCAGCCCCCTGTCGTTTTTCGTGGTGTTCAGCCTGCCTAAGTTGATGTCCCATCCCTTACGTACATGTTGCTTGCGCGCATATTTTGAAGGAACCTCATTTAGAAAAATGACTGTGCAAACATGTGCAAACTCAGGCCGCCTTTCTATGTCGGCGGCAAGCCGGAGGCGATAAATTTTGATCTGGGCCCGGCCTTGGCGAAGGCCTTCACCGGTCACGGTCTGACCACTCAAACGCCTAGGCGCACGTTCCGGGCAAACAACAACTCGAAAGCCTGCAACGCAACTAGTTGAAGGGGTCCACGAATGCGCTGCGTTCCACACAGGAGCTCAATCTGGTCGCCCTTTCTGCGCGGCTCACATTTCGGGAGTTGGTATGGCCCTTGGCAAGCAGGATACTTGTGGATTTGCGCAAGGCTAGCATTCCCAGAATGGATCCTCTGCGCGGAGTAACCTGCTCTCAAGGCACTGAGCAACCTTGCCTACCCGGCGGCCGCTTTGGCCGCCAGGGTTGGTCCTGTCCAATTGCTCAAAATTCAGCGGGCGAACGTCCAATGCTTGGGATGACCTTCAGGGCATCTTTACTTTGAATCTGCTCAGTACACACTCAGTACACATTCAGTACACATTCAGCACACACCTTGATGCTGAAACTCCGTCAAGCCGCACGCTTGAAAGTCAGCACCCAAGCGCTCAAAGGCAGTGGGGTCCCTGCACCGCCCCTGCAAGCTACACGCCTGCAGGGGAGGGGGGCTAAAAATCGGTGCCCGGGGGCTAGGGCTGTACAGAAACGTGTTCACCAAGCCAAGCGAGTCCAGCTACACGCCCAACGGGGGCCTTCTCAGTCGGTGTCACTCTCCTCGTAGAGTTCCTTCACCTCCTCAACATCCGGATCCACCGCCTCATGCTGCATCCATTCCGCATTCCTCACCTGAACACTTCCCAAAATAAGTGTCCTGTTATCTTTACTGGGTAGGCTTCATATCTTGCTTCACATATCCCTGTCTGACTCCAGTTTAACAACCTTGTAATATGCGTCTTTGGTAACTGCTCACCTGCTCATGGCCGGCATGCAGCCAATGCCCCCCCCGAGGCTGCAGGACAAAGACATTGGAGAAAACCATATCCAGAAACAGGATGGTCTTGGCATGATAGATGACTCGAAGTTGCTCCGCACTGGAAGAATCATCTGAATCTTCTCCAGTGGAGATGTCCAAAACAAGCCCGGCATCCACGTTCAGGCTCGGCGGATTGAATGACACGGGCAAAATCAACTGAGGTGTTCCTCTGATCGTCCCCTTGTCACAAAACCATTGGCTAAGGGCAACATTGGGATTCTCCCTGGCACGTTCAATCGCATCGTCCACGCAATCTCGCAACTCTACCTTACTCAAGTGTCTTGCGTTCGCAGGTACACGTTGTCGGTCAGGTAATTCCTCATCATAAATGTGCTCATAGAAACCTCCAAACTCGACACTGGCCTCTGGGTCGAAGGTAAGGTACCTACACTGTGCGATTAGCCAGAGATGCCAGAGATCCTATGGAAGGCACTGCTCAAAATGACCAGGCTTGAAAAAAGGAAACACAACAATGACAACGAAAACAACAATGACCACAACAACAACGACGACGACAACGACGACGGCCACGACCACGACCACGACGGCAGCGGCGGCGGTGACGACGACACTTACAACGACGATAAAACGGCGACAACAAAAAACGACGACGACGACGACGACGACGACGACGACAACGACAACGACAACGACGACCACGACGCGGTTGACGACAACGACGACGACGACAACGACGACGACGACGACGACGACCATGACCACGACCACGACGCCGACAGCGGCGACGACGACAGTTACAACGACGATGAAAAATCGACAATAAACAACAACGACAGCGACGACGGCGACGAGGACGAGGACGAGGACGAGGACGACGACGATGACGTCGACAACGACGACGTCGTCGTCAACAACTACGACGACATACGACTGAAAAGGACAACAGCAACAACACAAAACAAACAGCAAGAAACAACCAACAACGAACAAAACAACAAACAACAAACATTGAAAAGTCAACAACCCAGAAACAACAAACAAGAAACAAATGGAGAACAACAAGCTGCCAAGACGCCATAGCTATCATACGAACAACACCACCAGAACCACTACCACCATCACCACTACCAACACCACCACCAACACCAATATTGGCAGCAACGACAACAACAAAAACAACAGAACCAACAAGAACAAGAGCAAGAACAAGAACAATAACAAGAACAATACCTAGAACAAGAACAAAAACAAGAAGAATAACAAGAACACAGACAAGAACAAGAAAAACAACAAGAACAACAACAGCGGCGATAGCAACAGCAACAGCAACAGCAAAAGCAGCAAGTGCAGCAAAAAACAGCAACAACAGCAACGCCAGCAGCAGCAACAACAACAACAGCAACAACAACAACAACAACAACAAGCAACAACAACAACAACGACAACAACAGCAGCCAACCACAACAACAACAACAACAGCAACAACAACAAAAACAACAACAACAGCAGCAACAACAACAGCAACAACAACACCACCACCACCAACACCAACAACATCAGCAACAACAACAACAGCAACAACGACAACGACAACAACAGCAACAACAACAACAAGAAGAACAACAGCAACAGCAACAGCCAAAGCAACGACAACAACATCAACATCAACAACCGCAACAGAAACAACAACAAGAAAAACCGACAAACAACAAGCAAAAAGCAACAAGCGACAAGCAACACAAAACAAACAACAAACAACAAACAACAAAGGCAACAACACAACCAGCAACAAAACCAACAAGAACAACCACAACGACAACAACAGGAACAAGAACAAGAACAAGAACAAAAACAAAAACAAGAACAAGAACAAGAGCAAGAACAACAACAGCAACAACAACAACAACGACACTCACAACAACACCAACAACAGCAACAACAACAACCAGCAACAACACTCACAACCAGAACGGCAACAACAACAACACCAATAACAACAACACCACCACCACCACCACCAACAACAACAACAGCAACAACAACCAACAACAACAACAACAACAACAACAACAACAACAACCCCAGCGACAGCAACAGCAGCAGCAGCAGCAGCAGCAAAGGCAAAAGCAACAACAACATTAGCAACAACAACAACAACAACCACAACAACACTGACAACAACAACATTAACAACAACAACAACAGCAACAACACTCACAACAACAACAACAACCACAACCACCACCACAACCACGACAACAACAACAACACCACCAACAACAACACTGGTAACAACAACATCAATAATAACAACAACAACAACAACAACAGCAATCATAATCACATCAACCACAACCACAACCACGACAACAACAACAACACCAACAACAACAACAACAACAACAACAACAACAACATAACAACAACAACAACAACCAACAACAACAAAAAAAGAACAACAGAACAACAGCAACAGCAACAAAACAGAAACACCAAGAACAACATCAACAACAATAACAAGAACAAGAAAAACAAAAGCAAGAACACATGACAAGAACAACAACAACAACAACAACAAACACAACAAACACAACAACAACAACAACGAAGCCCACACCAACAACAACAACAGCAACACCACCGACAACAACGACAACGACAACAACAACAACAACACCACCAACAACAACAACCACAACAACCAAAACAACCAAAACACCCACAACAACACCACCACCAACAAAACCAACAAGAACAACCCTGACAACAACAACCTTAGCAACAACAACAACAACCACAACAACAACAACAACAACGAAGCCCACACCGACAACAACAACAACAACAACACCACCGACAACAACGACAACGACAACAACAACAACACCACCACCAACAACAACAGCAACAACAACCAACAGCAACAACAACAACAACAACCACAACACCACCACGAACAAAACCAACAAGAACAACCCCGACAACATTAGCAACAACAACAACCACAACCACAACAACAACCACAACCACAACCACAGCCACAACAACAACCACAACAACAACAACACCAACAACAACGACAATAGCACCAGCGCCAACAACCACCACCACCGCCACCAGCACCAGCACGACGACCATCACAACAACAACAACAACAACAACAACAACAACAACAACAACAACAACAACAACAGCAACAGCAACAGCAACAGCAACAGCAACAGCAACAGCAACGACAGCAACGACAACGACAACGACAACGATAACGATAACAACAACAACAACAACAACAACAACAACAACAACAACAACAACAACAACAACAACAAAAACTGTGATTCGGGCGCGAGCCTGTGCCCAGGCAATGGGTAAGTTGGGGTAAACAAGCCACAAAGAAAGGTTCCCCAAAAGCAAACCAATCCCCGGTCCCAAAGATCAGGGTTTCCAACACACCAGAGAACAACAACCAAAAGGGAAATAGACCAAAGCAAGAATGCAAATACCCGCAACCTTGATCGACGATGAACCGCACGGGCGGACCCCACCAATCTGCCCCGGGCCGATGTCTCTTTCTCCGCCGACACGAAGGTGATCGACGCGGGGACCCGGCGACGCTCATCCGAGGCGCGACGGACCCGCAAACTTGAGCCAAACATCAGCGGTCAGTCACTATCGCGACATCCCTGGTGATGATCTAAAACGTGGCTAATCACACCCCCCTCACGAGGAGCCCGTAATATGACGGGTGGAGCGTGCCGTTTACTGATAGGATTTAACTGCTCGCATTCGTCCGCAAACAGCTGGACGCTACCGCCATCACCCACAAAGGCAGTTGCGCGACATCCCGGGCATTAAGTTCCCGCCACCACCCCGAATTAATCGGGGCAACGCTGTCCAACAAACCCTGTGGAAGAGCCCGATAAGGTCACACCAAAAACCAGCCACGGACACAAAGACATCATATACACTCGTCGGAAAGTGCGTGGCACGATCTCCCAATTGTTAGTTTGGATTTGGGTTTTAGAGGTTAGGGGATGGTTTCCCATTTAACTTCAACATGATCCAGCCCAAACCGCCAATTTAAGCCAACAGTTAGGGGTAAGTTGAGATGCACATGACGACAATAGGCCACAACTGTTTGCATCAGAAGCGCAAGTAGTTCAGAAGCCGTGAAAAGTGAAAATTGTCCATCAGGACCCTTGCCTATCGACGAGAGGTACTCCTGACCATGCGTACTTGAAAAACACACGAATTTCGCACCCTCCACCAGTTTGCTTCCCCTCTCACTCAAACTACTTCTTGGTGACCATCACCAGCAGCCGAGCAGCGGTTCAGGAGAAACACGAACAATGCGCCTCAGCGGTGCAGGAAGATCATAATCACCACCCCGCAGCGCCGACCACCGGAGAGCGGGCGCAAGCCTATCGGCCGCAACCCTCGCGACTCAGCCTATCGGCTATCATCACGTCTCCTCCGGTCACGTCCGCCCCGCGCACGGTCCCTGTCACGTTCCCTCTCGGACCTCCTGCGATCGTCTCTCCTCCGATCTCGGTCCCGAATCGAGCGATTCATCACCGCGATGATCCCGACGATCATCTCTTCTTCGGTCTCGATCCTCGTCTCTCCGCGGTCGATACCTGCGCCTTCTCGACTCTCGGGAATCCCCGGTGTCCTGCGTCCTAACAGACCTCCGGGAGGGCGTGCGGGAAACTTCCGTACCCCGACGTGCACGCGCTGCATGGGAGTTCGCCACGATCTGGTTGAGAACTTCCAACGCCGAGCCGCCCTCGCCGTTCCTGATGAAGTGTGTGACCTGTCTATTGAGCACCCTGTTGGTGGACATCGACAGGAAGGCATCCACCGTCGAAGCTTCCGGCAGTGTCCGGAAATGACCTTCCACCGGGCTCGCAGCAGCTCGATCCACCGAGCGCAACCTGACCTCACTTCCCTCAGGCTTCTTCGCCATCGCCTTGGAAGCCGTCGAGGGCGCTATCGCGTCCTTTGCCGACGATCTACCAAGCGCGGAGTGAAGAACATCTCCACTTGCCTCCCTGGCCGCTGCACCTGGCCTACTGTCAACATCATCCGGCCTCTTCGATGCCTCCCGTTTCGTTGACTCTTTACTCGGCGCCTCCGGATCCCAACGGGATTTCCTCTCCCTCCTGGGCTTCTCATCCGTCTTCTTCTCCTCCTGGACTCGACCCTTAGAGCCTGGTCGTCCCCTGTTTGGGAACGGGTGTCTGTCCCTTCGGCTCCGCCTTCGGGGCCTGAACCTCACCGGCCTTTGGAAACGGCACCGTCTTCGCTTTTGCACTAGGCCGAGCTCCTTCGACCGCTACCGCGATCCAGGTTTTCTTCGGTTGTGCATCAGGTGGATCGACCTCCATCGGAGTTGGTCCTGCATCAGCCTTGGCCTTAGGCCTCGCTTTGGGAACGCCGCGGCTATCGCCCTTGCCGGACCCTTTTCCTGATCCCTCATCTGACTTTGGCTGTGGGTCGGAACAACTATCGCCCTTACCTCCCTTCTCGCCCTTCTTTCCTTTCCCCTTTGCACCCTTGGAGACCGGCTCCTGCTTGGGACCAGGACCCTTCGCGACGAGGTGCACCGACTGAAGCTCGTCAATGTTGACGTCTTGCGCCTCAGGCTGTTTACCACCAATGACAGTCCTCACCTTCTCGTCACTAACGTAGACGAATGGGTCACGGATGGGAACAGGAGCATCCGAACGGCGATCGCCTTCTGCACCTTGACGATCGCTTCCTTCAGCCTCTTCTTCTCGTCGTACCCCGCCGACGACACCATGAAACACCTGATCTTAGCCATCAACCTCTGGCTAGCCAGGATGTCCTCGTCCTTCCTATGGGTCGGATACATCGGCGTTAAATGACCAGCTGCAGCACCGATCACATAGGCCATCGGGATGTAAAAGGACAACTGCGTGTCATGACGGGCGAACTTCCTAACGGAAGTCGTCATTCGCCTCCCCCACTGGGCCGCATGCGCCGGGTTCGCTCGGAAGTACTCAGTCACCGATTCATTCGCCACCCACTTTTCGACGAAAGCGTCCGACGCCATGATACCCGACACGTAGGAGAACTGGAAGAGCACCTTCGCCAATTCATCCCACGCCACATTGACGCTGCCATTCTCCTTCTCGAGATAGGGTGGCAACCGAATGCCACTCTGCACCGTCATCCTCAAGTCGGATCCCAGAAAGAGATCAAGTTCTTCTTGATGACCCCAATCACGTCAGCCTCAATCCTCTTGGGACTGAACTGTCTCATGTCCCTCACCCAGTCCGGGACAATGGGGCTCTGCGCGAAGTCTCGCTCATCCGCATTCGGAACGAAGTTTGGGTAGAAGATCGGAAGCGCACATCCAGCGCACAAATGCATCCCGGAAGGCGTGATCTCAGCGCACCTCAAGCAAAAAGTACTGGTGACATTCAGCATGGTGCTCTCCCGCGTTCGCTTGTGATTCCCCCTATCGGGCGTGAAGTCACCATAGTCCCAAACGCGATGATACAATATCGTGTAATCATCGAACATGTGCGCAGCCTTCCACGCACCCCCAGGACGCTCCGAGTCCCGAGTTACTTTTGCCTCGTCGAGCTTAGATGGCCTCAATTGTCGTGAGGGCAACTTAACTTCCAGCGTGAAATTTCACGAGTTTTCACGGCCTTATCACGGAGTAATTTCGGCCTCGTGGCTTTTGGCACGAGTAATCACGGCCTTTCGGCCGAGTTTTCACGGCTCCGTGTTCGCCGGCGAGTGGAAGTGGCCGGGGCCACTTTAGCTTATAGAGCCAAAGTAACTCAGGACTCGGAGCCTCCTGGCCATCTGAATCTCATCCCTAACGGCAAGAGTCTTCCTCCTCGTCAGAAACACAGGTCCGGTCAACGACCAGTGCACCCGAAGATCCACCGTGACCACCACGTACCTACCTGAGTAGTTCCGCAGCCTGTCTCTGACGTACCACGATTGCGACACTTCGGCATCGGGGCGCATTGGCTCCGCAATCAGAACCAAGCCCTCATCCAACCTTCCATCACCAATCGAGTGGTACTCGTCCGGCCTAGTGATCAATATCTCGATCATGCCCTTCCCATTTCGCCTCACCTTGTGGAGTTGAACCGCCTTCCTGAAGTCCTCAAACTTCATCACGACGTACCCCACTAAAGGAAGCTCATCCCAGTGCATCTCACACATGAGTGACCCACCAGGAGCATCCGCATCCGTGTACGTCTTGTCCGATTCGCGTGACCTAACGGCCACCAACCTATAGTGTAGTCCCTGAGGAGAACACCAGCCTCATCGTACATAGCCATCAGCCTGCCCTCTACGGCCGGAATGACCATCCTAGCTCCGTAGAGAACCTTCATCAGCGCTGCCGCCGCATCGCTACCGGGCTGTGCGTTGAGGGTCTTCTCATCGAACTCCGGCTTGCTCTCGTCCAGGAAAGGTGTCTCCACCTTTTGCAGCTTCTTCGGGTACTTCCCCTGACACAACTCGATGTATCTATCGACATGCCTGCATGAAGCTACTTTCGCTGTATTTGATGAATCTGATCATCGTTTCGGAAAGTAACCCCTCCGGACCAAACCTCAAGTCGGGCTGCTCCTTATCAGGAGGATTACCCACCGTCCACGCAAGCCTCGGGTCAAAGTGACCCTTAGCCAGTTGCTGTGTGAATTCATGCTCGCAGCCAAGATATCTCTTGAGCTGCCTAGGTTCCTCCATCTTGATGACCTTCGAGATCACGGCCCATCCAGCTGCGATATTCTTAGCCGGCCCACTCAACTTGAAGTCATCCACGTACACGACAAGGAAAAGATCGAGCTCGTGTCTAAAAACACGCTGGCCCACTCCTTCACCTTGACATAACCGACCTGCTTCAGCATGGCTTCGCAGTGCTGTTCCCAGAAGGTACCAGCGTCAGGGTGCCCGTACAACGCGAGCACGAGGTACTTAGGATTCCCACTGCTGTCAAACCACTCAGGAGGCCACTGGTCACGAGGAATCCTCACACAAGTCTTCTTTCCTTTCAGACGGGCCTGAGTATACGCCGATTCCCCATCACTAACCTCCAGAAGATTTCCGGGAAGCAGTGCGTGAGCATCACCCATCTTTTCTGCTGCCATAGTAGCGGGACAGGAGGTGCTTTCAGAGAACAAGGCCCAATGCCCGACCTCATCGCGGACGAAGCATCCTTCGAAGACGACTCGTCCTTTGTGTTTGCGATTTGGATCGTCTTCAGGAAGCTCGTGATTCTTCCCAACACAGATGTCAAAGATCCTACCAACATGGATCTTCTCCCCTTCCTTTCGGGCCTTAGCCGCAACGTCGAACCACTCCTGGACAGTTGACAAGTCCCAGCATCCTTGTGATGTTAACTTGTCCCACTCCTTCTGCAGAGCAGCCCTTGCTTTGGCATTTGCAGCCTGCTCCTTCTTGTTGACGGGTCTAGCGACACAAGCATATAAGGGAGGGAAGACGCCTGGGTTCTTGGGCCGATGCAAGAGGGATATCTCCCCCCTGCGCATCGCGAACTCAAAGCTCTTTCCATCAGATCCTATCGTAGGAGCGGCAGCAGCAACGCCTGTGCTTCCGAAGCCAGCGGATCCCCTATCAGTTCTCCGTCTGATCTTCCTAGGTACAATCGAAGCATCAATCAGCATTACGCGTTCCAGCACAAGCTGTGCAATGCGGTCCCCGGGCTTCAGGATAAACATCCTCATCCCCGTGATTGAAAAGGATGACCTTGACTTCATCATCATAGTCAGGGTCGATGACCCCACCGCCTACAGCGATCTTGTTCTTCACAGCTAGTCCTGACCTGGGGGCGATCCTGGCATATAGGCCCGCAGGCATCCCTATCAAGACCCCAGTTTTATCTTACCTGACCCTCCAGCGGGAATGCAAGTTCCCTCAGAAGCGTAAGTATCCAAACCTGCACTTCCCCGAGGTAGCCCGTGTTGGGGTCTTGGCATTCTCGTTGTCAAGACTCACATGCAGAGTGTCGGGTTGCTTCTTCCACCGCTGTTCGACAGGATCAACTTCAACCGGCATAGCACTTGCGACTTTCTTGAATGTGCCGTCTGGGTACCATGCCCCAACAATCGCCTCGCACATCTCGCTTGGATAGAGAGCGGTCGTCGGAGTCACTGATCCCTCAATGCGGGCATGAAGGTATCCCTTCTCATGCTTGCACTTCCGACCTGAGAGTTCCTCAACGAGCTCCCTGGAGGTCGTTGCAACCTTCCACTGTTTCCTGACTGGCACACCGCTTTTGTCCTGCATTCCGAAGTCATAGCCGTCAAAATCAACAGTCTCGACATCAGGATCAGCAAGCAACTTCTGCGTGAACGGTTGCTTCCACTCGAGACAGTGTCTAGGCCACTCGAATGCAACCCTACCGCCCCCTCGCCTAACGGCTCGAGAGGTCGCAGGAATGCGGCGAACATCACCTGGGAGTTCCTTCTTAGGTCGTTGAGGTGTGACGCAACTTCAGCACCATGAAGAGAGAGATTGACGTACTGCCAGGTACTCCACGGTCCACATGGAATGGATGCCCAGAGGTCACGGATTATCCTCGATTATCGCGATAAGCCGACTGGGTCCTTTGCCTTCGTGATGTCAAATGAGCCTATGTGCACACGAACTGCTTCGCCACCACACTCCATCATCAGGCGTGAATCAGGCTCGCGCGCAAACTCAGTGAGAAGCTTGCGGCCCGGCGCTGGAGCAGCTGGGTCCCTTTCAGGATGTTCTCGACACCGTTCCTTTCTTAGGGATACTTCCCGTTCGGCTTGGACGTATATCTCCCGTAACCGGGTAGACATCTGCCTCCAACTGTCAGCATCGATTGAGTTGGGCTTCCCGGTGCCCTTGTATGGCCGCTCACGCCTATCGGCGGTTTCAGGAGTCGAGGTCCTACCTCGCGTCTAGGGGAACGCGGACATCTGCGAAGCCGGCGGAGTAATAGGAAGTACATTGCCCAGCATGTCCTGGCGAGGGAGGCAGGTGAGCCTGTCATGTGTGCGGTCATCCGCAACAAGGCAATCACTCAGGAACGGGTTACCGCCGAAGAGTGGAAGAAAGCTCATGAAACTGAGCACATCATGTTCCCCACTTGCGATAGCGAGTGGAACGCGGTCTTGGAGCGAGCCGCGCACAATGACTTTATGTATGGGGCTCTTGATGCACTCCGGGTGGCCGGGAGGATCGACTAGGAGTACATCAGCCCACGCGATCGGAAGACGGCGCCATGGGCTGATCAGCAGTGGAACATGAAGAAGATGGCGACTGAGGCTGCCCACATCCCATCATGGACGGGCACCCCCAGAGGATTGGGCAGATATGCCTGATAGGCATCCATGGGATGAGAGACTTCTTGAAAGATCCTCTCCCAACCAGCTCCTCGGACCTTCCCGAAGGCCATCCCGTCAGCGGTCGCCATGCGTCGGCAGGTTCGGGCCACAGGCCACGGAACCCGAGACAGCAGCGCGCGAGCGCGGGTAAACCAGGAACCCAGCCAATCGGCGAGAGTTCCCGAGGTATCCCAGAAGGGTCAGCCGATCGGCCAGAGACCTTCTCCTTAAAAAGAATCAGCAGAAATGAGGTCCAAAATAAGTCCTCCACATAGCTAGAGATCCACCTTAGTGTCAAGCATATCTGCTTTGTCCTTGCATCCTGAGCTGCCTGTGAGTGTATTGCGGTTTCCCGCGTGTGAGCCAATCTGTTCAAGCCAGTGGCTACGCGGCAATGAAGTTGTTCAACCACCTCTGAATGGCAAGCGACCGGTCATGCAGAGAGAGGGTATCCCCTCCTCGCATTTTACAAGTGTTCCACATAGAGGTAAAAACCTTGGATGAGAAGCACGTGAAGATAACGCCATGTCCTTTGATGCCACATTGACAAGCACAAACAGACTTGCAGTCGAAACCATGCGTAAGAGCAATCTTTTCAACCTCACCTTCCCTTAAAACATTACAATCAGGTCGGAAGAGAATGACAGGAATGCATCCGCAGGTCCGAGCGTCACAAGCAATGTTGAACCTCTGCCAAACGGCATTCTCGGTCCTTCCCTAAGCTTTCTGCTCTGTCCCCACTTCCCAGTCCTGGAATCAGCCCTATCGGGTGCAAGATCATTGAGTGCAAGCACAACGTAACGAAGGCTATCGCCTTCAATCCTACCAGTGCGAACAATGTGATTCCTGTATCCAGGAGCAACTTGAAGTGTAACCACCCTGCAAGAATCATTATACGCGAAAACATTGGCTAGCGCCTGGTCCGCGACAATGGTTTTCTTAATCTTTTACCTCCTTTTTCCTCGTCGATCACGATTCCCTCGTACTCAGAGAGTGAGGCGATTGAAACCGGAACTTGCACCTGATTCCATGCGTACCCCCGTAAGCGGGGGCAGCCCAGGAGCGGCAGGGGGCTTAAGACAGGGTTGGGTGGGTTTGGCCATATATTCCTGCAGGTATCCCGGCAGGAACATACCAAGAGTATGGAGGTTTCGGTTCCATACCACCTTGTCGTTAGTGAAAATGTCTGCACCTTGGTAGTGAGACGGGCATGCAACAAACCGAAAGATACCATCATTGAATTGCTCATTGTGCCAAGAGATATCAATGCGCTGTGTCCTCGACATGTAGCGCATGTTGGGATTATTCCCGGTAATAACGATTCGGCACGCCGACTCGTTATCTTCCAGCACATTGATAATGAATGGCTGGGCCTCCTTCCCTTTTCCAATGGCGTGCTGCCAGAGATTGGCTAAAGCCATTCCCTCCTTGGCCACTCCGTGGTCAAGGGCAACAATCTCCGCTTCGGGAGTCGACTTCGAAACAGAAGTCTGCTTCTTATTTACTCCAGTGATGGGTCCTAGGACCTGCAAGGCAAACAAGCACTCCTGATGTGCTCTTGGAATCGGTACGATCCCCAGCCAAGTCCGCATCACAGTAAGCGACCAACTCGATGAACTCTGAGCTATCGCCCACCCAACCATACAAATGAAGATCAAGCGTAGAGTTCACATACGAAATTAGCATATGGAGCTTACGGTCGCACAGGTAATTCCACGTGGTGACCCGGCTGGCTAACGCCTGCACGGGACGAATAAGGTCGTAGAAAATCCAGTTTCTCTCCGCATTCTCCATCCCTACGACTTCTTTCAGGAACCAAATGGCCTGGTCAACGCTGACCCAGTTGCAGCTTCATCTGTGCCTGTGCGGCCTCCCTTCCTGCGGTCGAAGGCGCCACCGCCGGATCAGAATGTACTCCCCCATCCTGCCCTTCGTAGGAACCACAATCTGGCACGCCCTGGCTTCATCAGGCGCAATCCGAGCACAGCATATGGATTGAGCGGAGCGTTTGCACTCAAAGACGGAGTTTTCCTCCCATAACACAGCTGCCTCTTATGGAAGTTCACCACCTCGGTCAGCTGCGTGAGGGTACGCTCGGTCCTCCTGCGACGCACTCTTCATCCCGGCCTCTGTGAGCGGGGCCTCCGGCTTGTCGTAGCTCGCCTTTCCACCCAATCTTGCCGCCGACCCTCGCCGAACCCTCGAGCCCTCGAACCCTCGAACCCTCGCCAACCCTCAAACCCTCAGACCCTCGCCAACCCTCCTGCGGGATCTTTCTGAGAACACGGGGTTCATTCGAGGGGGGCTGCTCTCTGGAAATGACATGGGCCTCCAAGGACAGGTCGTCGGGACAGCAGAGGATCGAGGGGCCCCGACGGGTGCCGGCTCACAAAAAAATGAAGACGAGACGCTTCCTGACATAGGGAAATTGTCCATGGCGGAGGAGAAGAAGGATGATAAGAAGGATGACATGGACGTGGACAAGGACGTTCCCAAGGGTGGATCCTCCGGACTGTTCAAATCTGGATGTGTGCGCCCAAGCCTCGCGATACTGAGGCTGGGCAGGTAAGTCCCAACAGGATGCAGTTTGAGGAGTACCGTAAGGCTGCGCCCAGGTATGCATACAGCGGGGAGGGAGACGATAAGAGGCTTCTTTTCAAGAACACTCCCATTGACCTGGAGAAGCCCCTGCCGGCGGAGGCGGCGCTTCTGATCCCCAGGGCTGTGGCCACATGAGGAGGCTGGAGGCCGAAAGGACAGCAATGGAGGCTATCCGCCAGGAGCGTGACGCCTGAGGACCTGACAGCCTCGATAGATGCGCTGACCAAGAAGCTGAGCAACATGCCCGAGTGGTCCGCCTCCGGGTGCTGCTCGTCCTCATCTTCAACATGCGGCCGCTTTCCCCACACAAACTTCGTCTTCGGCTTCAGGGGAACTGCAACACCTCCAGTTATGTGGTGTCCGGGCCAAGCGGCTCCATCAGGTTCATCCTCAAACCATGATTTCCCGAACGGGTTGCCATCTCTCCCGATGATCTGCTGCCTATCGGCCGTAGATCCCGAGTGGGGCATCGCCGAAACATGCGATAGCATAATTTCGGCTGCAGATTGTGCCAACGTGTCCGACATCTGCTCCCTTGTCGGAATAGTCCGCAACTCATGGCGCGGTGCCCAAAACGCATTGAAGTACTTCTGCAGCTTCTCCAGCATCGCAGTCGCCGCCATCAGCTGAGGGTGGAACATCGGCATACGCCATGCGCGCCTGAGGGCACTATACTATCCACATGCGACGCAATCGTTGTGATCGTCGCCACCAGTAGATGCGATGACGCGACCTCCGGCACCCATGTTGGATCATCCAGCGGAATGCACTGACTTGTCTGCGCGTTCAGCAGTGTAGCCCTTACTCCTGGTGCCCTAAGACAGTCATAGGCCCTCCGGTTCGGGTCACTAACGTTTCCTCGAACCATGGACGGATCATGAGAAGGTGACTCTCTATAGGAAGATCAGGACTGCCGCGATAGTGGCAGCAGGGTGTGAAAATCACTGAGCTGAAATCTTGTGCGCCGCGGTCCCAACAGACCCTGCTTTTCTGGTCCCATACAACGACTGTTTTCGTCTGAGGACTGTGCCGGGGTTAAGAAACCGGTGACGCGGCGCATCACTGGTACGCCGTCAGGGCCTGGTTGCACACGATAGGCCCAAAGCATTGCTCACCCCCCCGGAGGTGGTCGTTGATGCCATGATGCTGACTGAGGGAAGGAACAGGGAGGAGATCGTTAGATGCTCTTCCGGACGAAGGTTGTCGTCAGTGATGTCGGTTAAGAAGTTCGCCACGGCCGATAGGCCAGGCGTGCGGGGATACCTGCACGCCATGGGCAAGATGTCAGGTCTGGTTTCTTCCGTGGGGGACTCGAGCGAGTGGCATACGCGAATCTCGCCCAAGATCCCGGCAAGCGCCTCTGACTTGGAGATTGGGCCAGACGATGGTTGGGCCTACTTCGACTTGGGGGATCCTGGGCAGTATGCAGGTTACTGCATCCACCGCGAGCGATGAAGCCGTGGGTGTTTGGACTTCGTTGAAGACTGTTGAGGCCCTAGGGTATTGCACGAACACCTGGGCGAGGGTTGGGATTTGCATCAAGCAGCCGGACGAAACGCAGAACTTGTTCGGAGATCACCCTGGGCTGCGGAGCGTCAAGAGAGGAGCACAGCGGGAGTTCCCCAACGCGAGGCTTGCAATTTGCGGCATCTGCATCAAGCTCGAACGTCCGACAGCGGAATCCCAATGGGTGGAGGTATGCAACTCAGGAGGCGATAGCATCCTGCAGTACTTCAACCCGTACATTGAATGGAATCCGCATGCTCCCTATACCGTATGGGCCATGCACAAGTTCTTTCCCGAGAACTACATGGGACCGATAGGTCTTTCTGTAGAGGAGGAGAATTTGCGCGCTGCCCCAGAAACTTGTCAGGCGGCTTGAGCAGACGGTGGGCAGCTCTATGCACGTATTGTGCCAAGGTCAACCATGTCCAAGGCGAGACGTTTGACATCACCATGACCAGGGGCTACTGCACCGAAGCGGAAGAGGAGGCGAAGATTGTTGGTCGGGGAGCGCTGGTTCCGAACGAGCTGGACTGCTTTACAAAGAAGCAAGCCAGGCGGGTGATGCGCCTGATCAAGAACAAGAAGATTGTTCCTCAGTCGATGGTTCTGCCAAAGGGAGGATGCTCCCGGGTGGCGATGGACCATACTGAGTTGGAGAGGCTTTGGGATGCGTGGACGACTGCCATGTTAATGGACATGGTGCTGCCTGTCTGCCCCTCCTTTTGCTGAGCGAGCTGGCGCGTGGCTCCGACAAGCTGATCATCTTGCTCAGCTGCCTTGCAGCCAATGGGACAGGCGCCGTTGAGGATAACGGCGGCCATCTCTGCCGGCTATGGCCCTCCTGTGTACAAGGACGAATCCGCGGCCCCGGATGCGACCGTGTTCTACTTGCTGGACCAAACGTTCAACACTGCATCCCAGAAGAGTAAAAAGGGATTGGATCCGACCGCGTTAGCTCTCATGTGGACGAAGAATGACAGGTTGAGGGGTTCCCTGGACAACCGCCCATTCAAGAACTATGAGGTCCACTATGTGACAAGTACTCGTGATAACGAGGAAACGTCACTTCGTATGATGGCCACCAAGGCTTATGAGCTGATGGACAAGCGGACGGAGGAGTGTATTCAGAAGCACGCTGCATCCGTCTGGGAAAAGGACCTGGAGGCGCTGATAAGGCTTGGTGGTAAGGTGAAGGTGATGGTCTGCGGCCCCGGGGAGATTGTTAAGATCGAGAGGGTGGCCAGGGAGTTCACATGCAGAAGGAGATCCAGATGAAGGTGAACACGATTCGGATGAACATGATTCCCGCGGTCTCTGCTGACGCCGTGTCGTGGGGATGTGAGGTGGACCATTACGGCAGGAACAAACCGGTGCAGAGAGCATGGATTTTGTTGCCTGCGTGCCTGGCAGCGGTCCCGGACTTCTTCTCCTTGACCAGGACGGACTGGCCCGGGGAGACCGGAATGAAGATCAGGGACTCCATCATGAAAGAGGTGAGGGAGAGTGCTTCTTCAAAGATGGGGAAAGCACCGTGACAAACCGTGACGAACCGTGACGAAACTGTGGCAAAGCGTGACAAACCGTGACAGATGACAGACTGTGACCCAACCACAAACCGTGACAGACTGTTACAGACTGCAATTCTCATGAATCAGTGAGGTCGTGACAAGCTGACCGCAACAGAAACCGTGACAAACCATGACAGACCATGACAGACTAGTGACCCAACCACAAACCGTGACTGACAGGAAGCAGTGAGGTGCTGAAACCATCGTCATGCAGGCTGACAAACTGTGAGTGACCGCCAACCTGTACACCGAAACTGTGACATGACAAACCGTGACAAATGACAAACCGTGACAAACTAAACCGTGACAAACCGTGACAAACCGTGACAAGCCGTGACAAGCCGTGACAAACCGTGACAAACCGTGACAAACCAAACCGTGACACACCGTGACAAGCCGTGACAAACCGTGACAAACCGTGACAAACCAAACCGTGACAAACCGTGACAAGCCGTGACAAACCGTGACAAACCAAACCGTGACAAACCAAACTGTGACAAACCGTGACAAACTGTGACAAACCGTGACAGACTGTGACCCAACAACAAACAGTGACAGGCCGTGGCAAAACACTTGCCCGTGAGCATATGGGTGCGTCTTTTTTAAGGGACGCCAAACGTTGTATCTTTTTCAGCGGGCCCCAAAAGTTGCGTTTTCCTATTGGTCCCCCTTTAAAAACACCCCAAAAATGGCTACCCTCAAAAAAGACCCACCTATGTTGTGAACATGGCACGCACAGAAACTCTATTGACTTTTCACCCCAAAAGCTGGTGAAGACTACAAGTCAAACTCCCCAAGCGCTGAGTCACTTGAATCAGAGTCTGTGTCCTCAAAGGCCATCCCCTCATCGCTCAGCAGGCGGTGATTCCCCATAGCCTTCAAGTGCTTGTCATAAAGCGTTGCCACCTTAGCTTCGTTGGCCCCCAATGATGCATGACACACAAGCACACATACACATGCGTCAGGGAAACCAAGGCACTTTCCAAGCCAGCCCCCATGGATATGTTTGCGAGTTTCGTAACGATGGTGTTCCTGCCTTAGATGCGCCAAAGCACATGCACAGCTGCAGATACATTGCGGGCGAACCATGCAAATACAGAATATTTAAAGTCCAAGGAACCACGCGGCGAACCCCACCCTTGTCCAAATAACGCTTTGCGAGCCTGAGGTTCAACATGGAGCGCAAGGAGCGCAGTTGCTCCCTTCGCTCAGCTGTCACAGTCTCCCCCAATTCCAGCAGGAAAGGGCTGGTTGTCCAGATGACAACTGGCTTCCTCAGAGAGGCAAAATGCTTTTTGGACCAGTCCAGGCGAAGGAGAATGGCCATGTACAATTCGAGAATAAAAGCGGCCGCGTCAGACACAGTGGCAGTCAAGAGGCAGCGTTGGTGCCCCGAACGCTCCCAGCTGGATATGCACACGTACAGCACGGTGCCGAGGAAGCAACTTCTGCCAGGAAGGCCCAAATATGTTTTTCATGTGAAGCCCTCAAGAAGCAAGCCAGCGCCTTAAATGGACGAAATTCTGGCATGAGAGAAGATGTGGGTTGCTCTACCACCCCTCTCTTATGAGCAAGTTCTAGCCTGCATGGGCATCAAAACAGATCAGCACAGGTTGTCACTGTGACAAAACGATTGCAAGCAAGCCGCACATAGCACTCCGTACCAATCGGTTCTGAGCCCTCACCTTGCTTCTTCGCCGGCTGCCCTTTGGACGAAGCCGGCAACGTCCCGTTGAACCCCTGCTGAGGAACACCCATGATGAACAGGGTCCTTCGGGAAGCACTGAAGTTGTTCAAGCAAATCAAGTGTGGCACCAGTCCTGCCCAAAGGAGACCCCCCTGGCAAGCAAAACGCACGCGAGCACACACAGCCACAACTCTGCCACGCCTGTATGACCCGTCGGCATGCCTCCAGAGCTGCCAACAGCCCCACACTAGTCAATAGGTTCATAGATCGAGAGTATGATGCCTAGGCTGGCTGTTGCGAGTTAGTGCCCAACAACTAAACATGTGTACGCCTTGGGTTTGCAAACCAAGCATCATCGTGAGCCAAGGTCCTCCATGCTTTTGCTTTGAGGGCGTCCGAGATGCGGTGCCGGCCTCATGCTGCAGCAGGGTGGGTTTGGACCAAGCGTGCTGAATAGGTCAAGCAATTAGGCCCCAGCCCGCGCATAGCTCAAAGAAGTGCAGTGTCTGGTCTTCAGAAACTTCAAAACCTGAGCGAAGCAAAGTAAATGGTTGCTCTTGCAACATCTTGCAACTGGTCCCGTAGCCCCCTTTGGAAAAGGGATCCGAAATAAAACAACATAAGCATTATGTTTGGTGGAAGGATATCAGCTGAGTTGGGTTATGTAAGGCCGGAACTAATCAAAAGGCTTGTGAGCACCGCTGCCAGCGCCGAGTACTTCATGGCAGTCACCAAGGGTGCATCTCAAATTGCATTGAAATGCTGTGTTCTCGCGTATCTGTACCAAAATGGATGCATCACGCTTAGCGCGTCGGACCATGCAGAGATCAAAGCTGCTGCGGCACACACATGCAAGTTGCTCAGCTCCATGCACGCAAGCCGGAATTGAACATGTGCAGCATGATCAACTCGAGTTAGCGCCTTTTCACATCTCATGTCATGTAACCCCGCGGCATGTGGGTCAAGCCACATGTAAAAGCCCTACGCGTGTGCGCACCAGTGGCATGCCAGCGGCTTTCTTGTTGGGGTTCACAAGGCACTGCTTTGTCACCCACCGGCATGCCAAACACACACACACACACACACCTACTCGTCCCAGCGAAGCGCCCGCCTTTGACGGTAGCTAAGTTGCTTGCATTGGCTGCATCCGAACGTGGCCCATCTGCGTTTGCCACATCCGAGACTCCAGGCAGAGCGATCGGCGTCCTCGCAGCATGCGGCGCGCGTAGATGGTTACATGCAGAAAGCGACACTCATCCTGGAGGTTCTTCACCTTCTTCTCGCTCTTCGCAGCAGGCTTCTGCTTCGGCTGCACCTTCTGCTTCGGCTGCGCCTTCTGCTTTGGCTGCGCCTTCTGCTTCGGCTTCGGTTTCGCCTTCTGCTTTTTTGCATCCTGTCCACCGCGCAGATGATCCGATCGACTCGATCTTGGCTCCTCGGTGTCCGTGGCTTTGCCGTTTTTGTTTTTGGCGCCGGCTTTCTTTGCTGCTTTCAATTGCTGCTTTGCATAGGGCATGACGGTGTTCCTCAAACATCCCCCCAAAGTTCACTCATGCAGCCAAGAAGCTTCTTTTGCAGGACGTAAAAATCGCCCATGTTGCCGGGTAGCGGTGGCAGAATGGGCCTCGGCAGAAAAGCAATTGTAGAGTGAAGCCCATGCTCATAAGCTCAACTGAGTCCAGGACTGAGGGTCCCTCCTTAGCAGTTTAACAGGAAAACACATGGAGTCCAATTGTGTTGCTGCATGTAGTTTCCCAAGCCCAACCAGTTTTGCCAAGAGGCTCTGGCCAATCTTTCTCGTGCCAATACTTGTTCATCCACGGGTCGTCCTCTTCCTCTATCGGCCTTATTTTCCGCAAAATTAAAAAATGCGTGAGTGGGCATGCGGCTGAGGCGCTTCTCCTTCTCGATCCGGCGGGCCTTGGCGAGCTTCTCTTGCCTTGGCATGCAATGGGGGACGGGAAAGGGAAACACACAACTTGCTTGGGTTGCCCTTAAGAAACTTCATTTCGGCTGTTTCCAAGACATTCCAACTACAAAAGGAGCGAGCACTTGAGACTATTCAGTCGTGTCCAACAAATTCCCTTTTGGGTCCTCAAGAAAACCATGTTCGGTTCCCTTTTCGGGTCGATTCCAACTTTCACAGGGGCACTTGACAAAGCGCCCATTCCTAGAAAAGGCACTTGCCAAGACGTATTTTCAGTCGTTTTCCAGTTGCTCTCCAACTGCCAAAAGCAAGTGGTTGACAAAGTATGTTTCCAACACCACAAAAAAGGCACTTCGCGCACCCCTCGGTCTTTGATGGAAAAGGACGGTGTTTGTTGCAATTGTGCTTTTTACTTAAGCCGCGTGTCTGCTCTGCATCGCGCAGATGTCGCTTCTTGATGGTCCTCAAAGCGAATCCGAGACTCGTGATATTGCTTGCCCCCCCGGTTCCAAACTGCTGAGTTTGCCACTCAAGATCTTCGATGTCGGCACTCCATTGCCTCAGCTCCCATAACTGTGAACCCTGCCAACCCTTCGATAGCACACGCCAAGTGGCAAGTCAGCCAACGAAGGCAGCCTTGGATATGAAAAGGGAATGAGTTTGCTTGTGCCAGCACCCCCAATTGCCAGATCGATTTTGGGCAAATAAGCAATTTGCTATTCAGTATCACTCATGTGTACATAGTGCAATTTGTGCAATGATACAAGTGACCTTCCAGGGTCCTTTGGGGGGGGGGGGTTGCTGGGGAAAGGGGAGGTTTGGAGGGCAAGTTTGACGGTTGGGAGGGGTTCTTGAGGAGCGTTTCACAGCGTGTCATGGCGTGTCGAAGGGTGGTCAATTGCCGGCACATGTACGTTGAACGGTCTCTTTTTTTTGGGATATGAGCGTGTCACCAGCATAGCCCCTCGACTGGATCCCCTCTCATATCCTAAAGTGACGTTTCAGCAAAAGTGACCTTTATAGATTCAAGGGTTACCGGTTTGGGGCCCAAGAGGAAACAACAAACCGTCCAAGTGCGCTGCTCGCACATTTTCACGCTTGAACAGCCACACTGCGGATGCAACGGATGTAAAACCCCAAACTGACCGATCAAATTCTTCACCCCCCTCAGCGTGTTAAAGGGGCCTTTCACAAAGCAGCCAAACAGAAACACAACAGAGGGAGAAGGTCATGGGGAACCGTTGTATACATGCAAACCATGACAGTTGCGCTTTTAGCGCCACTGCCAAGTAGATTGGTATCCGCTGCTGTCATTCCATCCTCCCCAACCGGACCAGTTCTGCCAGCTGCCTTGGCTCCAATGCTCACCCTCGCGGGCGGCGGGAGCACTTTGATCGGCATAGCGAGCGGCATTGCGAGCGAGGTGCTTGGTGCTCTCGTTCTTTGAAAACTCAACCGAGTTACGAGCATAACGCTCATTCTGGCTGAAAACCCAGTCCATCTCGTGGCGGAGGTCCTCCAACGTGTTGCTTCGAACATGGATGATGCCATTCCAACAACCAATGCTGCGAGGCTTGTCTTGCTCGAAGACCACGTTGATAAAAGCCCTTGGGCTGTAAGGCATCCCTTGGAACATAATGATCCAGCGAGAGGAAAGCGCATCTTGAAGTTCGCTGGGCAGGAACTCCAACTCCGTCTTGACATACGCGAGCCTTGCGATTCGCGACTCCGAAGTTGATCCAAGGCCAACTCCCAGAGTGCGCTGGGCTTGCGACTGCTTTGGAGCTGCCAAGACGAGATTTGCACACAACTCCATGCGGAGCATGTCCGCCTCCCGACGGCCCACCTCAAGCATACGAACCCTGTATTGGAGGTCGAGTTCATAGCGATCAAGCAGAGAGTGGTAGCCGTTCTTTAGAGCGGACTTGTGCTTCTTCCGGGCTTCCTGAATAACAGCACTGTCCGGGGAGTTCAAGCCACGAATGATGCTGCTACGATCCTCCTCGCGGAGGTCAAAAGTTCCCACGGATGCCAAAACCTGGGCTGTGACATGGGTGCTGAGGCCCATCTTCTTCAGCAAGTTGGAACGCTGCACAATGTAATTCCTCTGCTGTTCTTTCAGCAGCCGAGGATTGAGGGGAGACAACTGCCCACATGACGAGCAATGGACCTGCCCCTCAAACACACTGTTGTTGCAGACCGGGCACGCGGCGACATTCAGCTCAACGTTCTCCATTGGATTGAAAGTCTTCTGTCTCTTCGCTTCCCCTTGCGGGGCGCGAGGAGACGCCACATTGGTGCGGGTTGTAGCAATGCGCTCCAGTGCTGTGGACCGATCATCAACCACGGCTTGGTCGCGCTTCATCCCCTGGGGTTCATCCTCAGTCGCCTCAGCTGGTGCACCTGCATCCGATTGCTCGGAGCGAGTGTACCATACATCGCCATTTGTAGCGTCCAATACAGAAATAATCGTGTAGTTGGGCACCTTGTCGCGCGTGAGGACGCCATCGCTCTCTGTCTTGAAAAAGCAAAGCCCTGCGCGAATGGCCATCCTGAGGTCGATCTGTATTTCCAAGGGCTTGTTAGCGCGTACACCTGAGATGTAATTTTCGTTCGTGCTCGGAATATCAGCGAAGAAAACGTGAGGTCTGCCTGTCTCGTGCTGGTCACCTCCTCCTGGAAGCAGTCCGTTTCGCATAATGTTGGCGAAGTTCCGCTTATCGGTGCGATGATAGAGCACCGTAGGAGGGTTGCTGCAGACGTTCCAGCCAGACCAGCGCCCGAGGTCCGTCCCCGGGTTCACGTACCACTCCTTCGCGATGCCGGAGTCGTCAATTTGGAGCCAGTCCTCATGGCCTTGGGAGGCCTTGATCTTGAAAATCCAATGAGAACAGGGGACGTCTCCGCACCGGATTGCGTCCGGGCAACCAAGCGCAATGAACCTCTGCTTTTTGTCGAGCTTGAAGATGTCCATGATGCTCTGAATATTCCATGGAATGGGATGTCGCAGCTCCTTGCGAAGCGCGAGTCCCAAATCTTCAAGGTCCATGTAGCCGTCCTCATCCATCACGTACCCACATCCTTCTGTCCCTCGACCACGGAGGATCTTCGAGATGCACGTCAGGGAGCTGTGGTACTCATTGCTGATTCTCCTGACGGAAGGGTCGTAATCAAAAGAAGGCTGCTTGATGATCTCAAGTCGCTTGGGGCCCTCACCATAGTCAACATACTTCACGCCGTCATGGATGCTATAAACCCAGCAATCGTAGTGGCCCCCAGTCACGTTCCTCCCGTAGGAGTCGAGTGGTACCGGCCTGCTCGTCGCCTCGTCCCTCTGTGCCACCGCAGCCGCCTTTGCACCGGCTTGCGCCGGGCGAACACTTTCGGAAACATCAGCACCGGAAGGCTCACCTGAAGTTGCAAATTCGGCTGGATCGACAGGGGCAAAATCGAGGGGCTGCCGGAACTCCACTTCTTCACGGGTGAAAGGGAGCCCGATCATCTCTGACAATGAAACGCCGCACTTCGTTAGCGTTTCCTTGCAGTACGCGAGAACCTCAACGTTGACTGTGCAATCCTCTTGGTGGCGCACCTCGAGCACATCGATCGGACGCATTGTGCAATCATGCGAACGTGTCAGCTCGGCTACGCTGCCCATTGCGGGGCGCAAGATGGAAAGCATGTACAACATATGATGGGTTCCGCGCATAAACTGGACGGTCTTCGTGATATTGTCGTCACTGAAGCACATATGATACCTGTCCAGCAAATCGATGGTCTCGACGAAGGGTGTAGCATCGACATATACAAACATATTGTTGGGGTCGCCGATGATGTAATCCCGGACTTCCGTCATGAAAAGGTCCCAAATCATAGAGAAGCCGTAGAGGTAGCTCTTCGCGCCGGTCATGACTCCAAGGCATGCGCAGCCCTTGCGGGCCGCGAAATCCCTGGTCCAAGCCAGGTGCCGTCTGGTGTCAGCGAGAAGTTGCTCGGCGTCTCCGATGGGGGTGTCGTAAGGATATGTACCAGTGGGCTCGAGGCCGTCCTTCCCAACGAGCTCGTTGCCATTCCAGTAAATCATCGGAATGATGGTGGCTGCTGGGTAGTCGGTACGCACCTCGTCGATGAGGGCGGCCAACCGTTTGCACAGCTGTTGTAAGCCCTTGCCCCAAAGCATTTCAGACCTCCATGCACCGACACGCGCCGGGCGAGAGGCATCCAAACGCTCCGCAAAGTCGTACTTGCGAAGCTTGCGCTTCTTGCCCGAAACCATGGACAGTCCTGAATCAGCGACGGTCACATAGATAAGGAGGTCGCGGTCTGGTACACGTGGGGCCTGCAAAACTTTCAAGTACGGTTCGCTTATGGTTAACAGGGGTGTAAGCAATTGCAGGTAGTGCGGTTGGTCCTGCACCCATGTATGAATAAGCGACTGTGCAGAGGTCGTCTCGAGGAGGCCCTTGACCGTGGCGGCGAGGTTAGCGTCGTATTTGCCGTTCGTGCATACCGATGTGGTAGCGACATTCTCCATCCATCTCCTCCATGCCGGATCGCAATCCCTCGCGGGATGCGCCATAGCCGTCGCGCTGCTCATTGCGAAGAAGATGCAGCACAATCACTCGAAAGCAACGGCTGCATGGTGGCATGTTCAGAAAATGCATTGTGAACGGCATCGGTGTAAACATACGTGTATCCCTCGGCTTCCTTCAAATGCGTACCACGGCTTTCATCATGCTCGTGAGAACCATCACACTTGAAGTACTCAACAACGGAAATAGTGGGCATATTACTGGCAACGACCCACTGCTTTTTCATAGGTTTTCCATTTCTCCCTTTAATGCCGATTTTGCAACCATGGAATTCGTACTTGTTCATCTTGTACTTAGTCAAGAAACTCCATAGTTCGGGCCATTTCCAATAACGACACGCCTTGGGAAGTTCGAAGGCAACTCTAACGTCATCAGAATAGACATCATTGAGAATGCGTTTGAACCCTCTCAGCAGTGATCGGAATTGCTTGATGTGACCCTCAATCTTGGCAGCACCTTTGGGAGTTTGCTGGTTGACATAACCCCACGGGCATCCTCCAGTGCAAGGCAATGAAACGTAGAACATTATTGCACCCTTAGGATTCTTGCTCCTAAATTCGGCAATTTCATGGACTAACCACTGCCTGCATGTATCAGAGCACCCGTCTTCGGTTTCAGTTACTCGAATGACACGACATCCCTTTGAAGAGTCTCTTGATTCGCCCAACCGTGAGGTCGTCGAACAACAGAACTCAATAAGGAGGCGCTTGGGCTGAGCGTTGCATAGCGCGGCGATCTGCCCCCCCTGATCACTAACTTCTCCGGCCTTGGCGCACGGGGAGAGCAGCAAACTGGTGGCACAGGCTCGCGCCTGGCGATGGGGGGAGATACCGATCAGCTCAAGTGCATGGTGCCACACTGGGGTGCTGTCAAACGCCTTGGTCAAGATGTCTGCAGCTTGGAGGGTAGTGTCAACATTGATTAACTCGAACTGCCTATTCACGAATTGCTCCTGGAGCCATCTGAAGCTAATGCGTTGGGTCCTATCCGTGTGCCTTAGCTTCTGTGAGTGTCCCTGCTGCAGGATAGTGATCGTGGCCTGATTGTCTTCCATCAGCTTAACTTTCCACTTATCACTGAGATGCACAGTTAGGGCGTTGATATTCGCTACACTTGTGCCCGCATCAACATTTCCGTACCGAATTTCATCCAACTCGGGGTCGATGCGAGCAACAATGCCATCGGGCACATCAAGGGAGGCCTTTCCTGCCTTTTGAGCGTACCCATGTGCTTCTTTCCCAAACAGGCTGAGCTGGCAGAAAAGCGACAGCGTCGGCAATCCCTCTGCTCTGAGCGCCTGATTCGCAGCGATGACCTCGGCTTCAGTCGAGCTTGTTGCGGTCGCTGTCTGCTTCCTACTGAAGGCATTCAGTGGGTAGTACGTGTTTGGCCCTACCAGGATCATGGTGCAACCAGTTGTACTATGCGAGTCGTATTCGCCTGCCCAATCCGCGTCAGCGAACAACCACAGCCTACAATCAGAGAACTTATCCCCGATAAAACCTCGCATCTTTAGGTCCTTCGAACAGTGTATGTAAGACACAAGCCGATGTAGAGCACTGTCGCACTCAGTGGACCATTTACTCACGCGCGAGGCAAGGCTTTGCGTGGCTCTTAGCAGGTCATACCTAGCCATGCGGGCTGCGAATAGAATCTTCATTAGTACTTTTGCAGCGATCGTTTGAAGCCTGCCCTTTGGCTCCTCTTCATTTACGACAGGTCTCGCGACCTTCGAACCAATGAATGGAGTGCTAACCTTACTCAACGAAGAAACGTTCACCTTGGCAAGTTCGCAATATGCGTCAACGCATGACTTGAGGAAATCAGACATGTCGTACTCAACAATGTTGACTTCTTTAGTCATACAACCAACAGGTTTATCGCATATCGTTTCGGGTCCTTTGAACTTCGAAACCTTGACTTCTTTCTTGGCCGCGGTTTTGTCTCTCATTGATCCAGGCTTTGAGGGCAATGCGCATTGCAAAGCTGCTTCCTGATTCTCACCGTAGGAAAACACAGTACGTCCGGTCCACCACGCGGTGTCCGCAGAAATGCGATCACTTGCATGACGCGACCACTCATCGCAAATTGGACTTGATTTGGATTGATCTTTGATTGTCACACGCTGGGGGTCGAGGCTGCAAGCGAATGCACTCATTTGCTCCTTAGGACGGAAAAGGCACTTTCTGGGCTGCAAGTGATAACGTGTCCACGTTTTCGTGTTCTCATCATGCTCCCAGTAGTCCTCAGTCCTTCTTTGAGAGCAAACACCCGCGTGTTGCGCAGAACCCTCAAACACGTGATTAAAAGGGTGTTCCTCGTTAGACAATCTGACATTGTTCTTTTCGATGTGATGACACCCAAAGTATCTGCCGAATGGCTCGGGCGCGTCGATCTCGACAACCTTCCCGATCAGTTCCCATCCCTTATCAAGGCTGCCGGCGGGTCCTGCAAGCTTGAAGTCGTCAACATATACGACGAGCAGCAGGTCGAGTTCCGGATGATGGAAAATGGATGTCCATATTTCGGGCAACACTCTTACAAAGCCTTGCTTGCTAAGGGCATCTTCGAGGTGCTTTTCCCAAAGCCCCCCTGAATCGGGATGTCCGTACAAGGCTAGCACAAGTGGAACAATGGGGTCAATGTATTGTTTACTCCAATGGCTGGGCCATCTGTTCTTGGGCAATCTAAGCCATGTGGGAACGCCTTTGAACAGGGCTTGAATGTAGGCTTGCTTCGCATCGGCTTGCGCCTTGCGGTAGCCGGGCTGCGACCCGAAAGCGTCGAGGATTTTGGCTGCCTCCATTGACGCTGGGCTGGACCCTAGCTCCGCAAATAATGCCGCAACAGAGTTTTCATCGTAAACATTGTTCCCTTGGAAAACGGTCCTTCCTTTGAATTTCTTGTTGGGATCATCATCAGGAAGCTCGCTACCCTTCTCGTAACAAGCCTCGAAAATCCTTCCAATGTGGACCTTTTCCCCTTTGTTCTGGGCTTCTCTGATGACGCGCCTACACTCGTTTACTCTGAACTCGTCCCAAGTGCCTTTCTTTCGAAGGTTTTCCCATTCCTTGTCAAGAGCAGCTTGGGCCTTTGGCGTATTGGCTACTTCGGCTTTTGGCACAAACCTTGCAACGACTGCACTGAACAGTTCAAGAGCAACATCAAATTCAACCTTCTTGATTCGCTCTTTGACCAACTCACGCAATTGCGGGCGATGCGGCTCCTTCGATGACTTGTCACGTTCCGGAAGAACGGACATCGCAGGCGCGTGCCGGATCACAGGCAATGTCGGCTCGCCCTCGCGGGCGGCGCTGGTCGGCTTTGCACTCGATGCGGCTTCGGGGTGCTCGGATCTGGCCTCCGAAGAGACTGCTGTCTCAAGCACTGCCTTCTTGGCATCTGCACGGAGCTGATCTTCATACTGCTGGGTTAGGGCCTTTCGGTCCTGGCTGCCGAGCATGACCCACATGTCAGACGGGATATCGGGAGGCCTTTTGGATCCGGCCTTCCTACGGACGAGCCGAACCCCATCCCACACATAGCCATCAGGTACTGGTGACCCATCAGGCATTATGCTCGGGTCGAATGCGCCGCCTTTGTCGGGCACGACAGGCTTGGTCTTCGCTTCGGATTTCTCCGATGCGGCGGGTTCCTCGATGTGGGCTTGCCCACGTTCCAACGGCACAGGATCATCTCGTGTCCTAGCACTGGCAACAGGTGGATGAGATGCAGGGTCTTTCAACAACCTCATCGGGAAGATGAACTCATCGGTCGGAAGCTCAATGCGCTTAGTTCGCTGTACCGTGAGGGACGCATGTTCGATATGGTAATCGAGCCCTTCTAGTTTTGCAACGAGGAACTCACCCTTCCATGCGAACCCAGGCTGAATATGGTACCCGAGAAACACGCCTTCATTCGATGTTGGCGAAGTCTTGCCTGCCTGATTGTCAGCTCGTGCAGGGTTGTTCCAGAACAGTATCTTTGCTCCGAAAGGTATCTCAGCTTCATCAAAGGTCTTGTTAAACCTGAGGTACCATGGCGAATCATTTCCATTCAACTGTGGCAGGATGTTGGTCGCAACTGCATTGTGCTGGATGGCAAATGGCCACATCGACAGTGGGAACCCTGATTGGACAAGGTTCGCACGTGCTCCCTCCAACAGATGTCTGATTTCCCTTTCCACGAAAGATTTGGAAGAATCAACATATTCAATGGAGGTCTGATGACGGTACCCCAACTGCTCTATTGCGGCTTTCAATTCCCGGGAGTTATCAGTGTAAAGAACCTCAACCTCATCCCTACCGGAAATGAAATGCTGGATCCCTGCAACGGATTGCTCCGTGCTTTTGCTGGTTGACGGGTAAACGTACCTGAACTGCGTATGCACATCCTTGATCACAAGAGCACACCATTCACCTTTTATGCCTTGCTCGATGTTGGCCTTGAGAATCACATGATCAGCAATGATGTGATCTCCAAACGCTTTCGTCTCGAGCCTTCCCTGCCCGCCTTTCGATCTTGCATATGGGGCAAGCATCTTGGCACGTTGGCAAGTGCGGCAAAAGGGATTCTTCGGATAGTGTGCAAACAAGTGCTCTTTGGTACCTGCTTCGGCAACCAGATCTTGCTCTTTGCGGGATCTCACAACCCGCTCAACTTCGTCGTCGGGATCATCACCTTCGTCGATGCCTTCGTCATGAACTGGCGCAGGCGCTGGCTTTGATGCTGCTACTGCACTCAACGATGGCTCAGCTTCACAACTAGAGTCCATGTATGGCACATGACCGTCAACCTTGAGCTGGATCAGAGCACCGTCAGGGCGAACCATGGTTGGTGCCTTCCCGGATTCCCAATGAAAGGAATATCCTTGATCCAGACACTTCACACCCAGCGACAGCACTGCGGGAGAACTCTCGAGGATGTAAGGCTGAGCAGGCTCGCACAATGCATCGACATTGATGTCGGCGATTTCGGAAGCAGTGATGTTTCCGTTTGCAGTCACAAGGCGAATGGGCTGCGGGGCCTGTTTTCGGATTGCCTTGGACGCATTCCTCAGTGCAGCTTTGCTGATGAGGTCCTGCTCACTACCGGAATCAATGAGCCACACGTCCTTTCCCTTTGGGGCAGGGGTGGCTGCCCTTGGCGCTTCGACATCCTTGCGAACATCGTGAGGCGGCATGGCAACTCTCAGGCACTCATCACACGATAGGCTTGAGATGGAATCGGATTCCACATCGCACATGAAACCGCAAGCGGGCTGGGCTCCATTCTCCATGGCTTTGACTACGGCATTCAACTGATTCGCGGCCTTGCGCGCTGCCTTGTTAGTCCCTTTGGTCGGCCTGGGGCAGTCCTTGGCACT